>MDKH01129013.1:0-11579 GCA_005239495.1 Nicotiana undulata | reverse complement strand
GAGGAAATTTGGAAAAATCTAATTGTGTTGTGCGATCGCACAGAGTAAATTCTCTGCTGCACTGTCCCGACTTTGGAAACTTATAACTCACAGTCTATGATGAAATTTGAAAATGATCCAAAAATGAGAGTTGTAGCTCTTGATGTCTAGTTTTCAGAAAGTTAAGCCAATTGTAATTCGGAGTTTTGTACAAAAAGTTATGACCATTATACTAGAGGCTATCTGGAAGAGTTGGAGAAGGCTGTTGGAAAATTGTTCAGTGCTATCGCACCTGAGGGGCTGCGATTGCACTGAGTAAAATAGGGCAGGTGAAAATTGTTCAGTGCCATCGCACCTGAAGGGCTGCGATCGCACTGAGTATTGACCTGTACAGTATTTAAATATTTACTCCGCGACTTAAACCCTCTTTTTCACCATTGTTGTACGAAAAAGAGCTCTTGGGGGCGATTTTGAAGAGGGAAATTCTTGTTCTTCATAGAGGTAAGTGTTCTAGCCATTAAAACTCGATTATGGGTGATTATAGAGCATAAAACCAGTGTACATTCATGGAAAATTAGTAGAAAAATTGGGTTTTAGGGCTTGAGATTAAGAGACCTTTAGGGGTCGATTTGGGGGGTCAAACGGACTCCGATTTTGGTGTTCTTTATATGTACGGACTCGTGAGAGGAACACTTTTCTATAAAAATTTCTGAGTTTCGGGACGCGGGCTTGGGTGTGGGGTTTTGACCGATTTCGGATTTTTGAGTTAAATTCGATATTTTTCAATTGGAATTCGTTCCTTAAGCATATATTGATGATAAAAATCTAAACTTGGTAGATTTGGAGCCTTCAGAGGTTGATTCGAGAGGCAAGCGTGTTGCGGAATACTTTTCGGGCTAGTTTTGAGGTAAGTAATGTCTTGAAATCCTGTCCTGAGGGTATGAAACCCCGGACTATGCACCCTTCACGGGTTTTGGAATACAAAGATTGAAACTTGGGAAATATATTCCCTACTTAGGCAACTATTGAGTTGCGAAACCGATTTTTAAGCCTTTGCTTAATTAGTATTTATATATTATGATATGTTTTGGGCTGTAAGCCGTGTTTGGGGCCTAGTGCCGATCTGTTTACCCCTTGGGGATTGTTTTACTGTGTTTCCTCGCTTGATATGTTGTGAATTACACTCAGTCTTTTCCTGATAAATTATTTTGACACTTAGAGTATTTTCATACTATTTATTGAAGAAAATGAAACACTGTTTTGGGTCGAGAACTCGGTTTGTTTATGGACTAAGGGCAAATCTAGAGTGTCTGACTGAGTGAGGCTTCAGGCCTATATTGTGAGGAGGCTTCCAGGCCTTATGAGAGAGTGAGAAGGCTTCCAGGCCTTATGAGAGAGGTGAGAAGGCTTCCAGGCCTTATGAGAGAGGTGAGAAGGCTTCCAGGCCTTATGAGAGAGGTGAGAAGGCTTCCAGGCCTTATGTTATTATTGCGCTTTGGCTGTAGGAGCCCCTCCGGAGTCTGTAACACACCCCCAGTGAGCGACGGTACCGATTGAGTGATGATGATAGCCCGCGGGGCTGATACTGAGTGATGATTGATACTGAGTGATTGAGGGAATGCCTGAGGGCATCTGTTCCGAGGCCCGAGGGGCAGTTTCATGATAATTTTACTATGTTTTAGAACTATGATTTACTTCATTTTCAAACTGAGTTTTACTGAGGATTTCACTGGGATATATTAATATTTACTTGTTCTCAAAGGATTTTGGAACTGGTTTTTGAACTTATGAAATTGCTGAATACTATTTGGTGACTTGATGTTTTACTGGTTGTTGTTAAATGGTGTATCTGTTGTGTGCTTTATATCACTCAGACTGTGATTTCTTTTTATTACTATTGAGTTGGCGTACTCATAAAGACTCCTTGTGCCTCTGTGCATAGATTCAGGTACTGATTTGGAGCAGTAGGTTCCTTGTTCGTTAGCAGCAGTCATAGGATTTCGAGGTAGCTGTCCAGCGTCCACAACTTCTCCATTTCCCTTCCTTATTTAGCTTTAGCATTTGATTCAGAGATATACATTATAGTGTTAGCAGAGTTAGATTTATTTATTCTTAGATGCTCATGACTATTGACTCCAGTTCTTGGGAGGTTGTTTAGGCTAATATGGGAACGCTAAGACATTAATTTCATTATTTATGCTATGGTTGCATGCTTATTATTAAATTGTGAACTCTTATAATTGAACAAAAGCGTAGTAAAGTGATGGTTGGCTAGCCTAGTTCCACGATAGGCGCCATCACGGCCTGTTAGAATTTGGGGTCGTGACAAGTTGGTATCAGAGCTCTAGGTTACATAGGACTCAACGGTCATGAGCAGGTTCAGTAGAGTCTGGCGGATCGGTACGGAGACGTCTGTACTTATCTTCGAGAGGCTGCAGAACTCTTAGGAAATTCTCACATTTTTGAATTCTTTTCGTGCGAATCCATTTTATTTATCCAAAGCGTAACTCTTTGAATTCCTTTCATGTATTCAAATGAGCACGCGGGCGATTGGTATCAGTTGTGCGTCGGCGGCTTGTGACTTCCATGGGCGAGATGTGATTTTTAACATGTTAATAATGGTCCAGTCGGAAGAAAGTGAGGCCGGATTTTGTCTGTGGCTTGAGTGTTGAGATTTCATTTGGGTGAGCACATGTGTTGGGGGACTTATATGTCCGTTTGTGTCCTTATTTATGGAACTTGTGACTAGATGACTACATGGTGAGTGTGATCGGATAGTAGATGTATTCAGGTTGTTTGATTGTGACCAAAATGAATTGGCAGGAAATGTAGCAAGAACTATTAAGTATCTGACTTGTGTCTTGAGTTAGAATATGACCTCGAGTTGTGAGTGTATTGAAGGACCTCTCGTGTAGCTGAGTTGTGGAGTGAAGTGGGTTTTCCTGTTATGTTCTGAGTTCCTGTGATGTCTTTTGAGCTGACCAATGCCCAGCACCGCTCATGTATGTGATTAGTGTATTCAGCCGTGTTATAACTCCTTTATTATTGAGTTCATTGACGGCATCCTGTCGTACTCTCGTAGCCAGGAATAGCTTACTCGGCATTTGATGATGGTATTACAAGGATACAAGGAGGAGAAGCTTTGTGCGAAGTTCTCCAAGTGTGAATTGTTGGCTCCATTCAGTAGCATTCTTGGTGGTGTCCAGTGAAGGTATCTATGTGGTCAGACGAGTGTGAGTAGAGCTTCCAGAAGCTCAAAGAATTCCTTGACCACAGCCCCACTGTTAGTATTGCCATCAGCTACAGGTTCTTATACCGCTAAATGGGATGTCTTGGGGGCAGGCAGTGGTTGTGTTCTAATGTAGGGAGGTATAGTAATTGCGTGATGGATATGATTTTCATAAGTGTATTGGGAGATATCATTTTGAGGTTAAGCAGGTAGGGGTATCTCCTGCGGGTTGTCTTGAGGTGTGTGACCCTTATGTTTATCTTTTGTAAGTTCTCTCTATCAGTAATGATGTACGTTGTAATTTGAGTTTAGATCGCTTGTGGGAGTTGGCATGACCATTACAATGGTGGATGCGAGATTTGCATTTGATTTGAGTGTTAGATTGGTTGGGTCGTATGAGCGTATGGAGGATTTAGTTGAACCTCACCACAGTATGGTGGCAATGATAGTGTATGTGCATCGTGAGTTATTGGTTGTCTTGATCTTTGGATTTGAGCCAAGTGGGGGAGTCCGTTATTGATAAGTTGATTACAGGATTATGTGTTGAATTGGTTTCGGTTCGAGGCATGTTGGTGAATCAATTATGACCTACAGAGGTGGGGTCAGGGAATGACTCGAGTGATAGAAATTTCTTCGATACAAGTTGTAATGTACTTTACGGATAAGGGAATTTATTGAGTGATTGAGTTGTACTTGAAAGTGTAGTGCGTGAAATGTATGAGTGTGCTTGTTGCTTCAAAGGTGTGGATTACTTTCCTAGTATGTGGTTTGCAAGCGGGGTCAGGTCGTTTTGTTTACTTGGTTAGTGTAATTGAAATTGCGTAGAGTAAATGACGTTCGAGAATGGTTCAGACGGATTCAAGGTTATATGTAGCGATCGAGGATCTTCAAGGTGTGAGAAGGGCTAGAACTGAGATTTACGGGGAAGGTGTCAAGGCTTGTGGTGTATTTGCATTATCATGGATTCTATCCATCAGTATCAGGAAAGTGAAGGTAATGACTTTAAATTCGCAGGAAGTCTCTTCAGGGTAAGTATTTCTAATGGGGTGCTTTTGGGGGATATTTGAGGGAGTACTCAACGACTTACGAGCCTTAGACTGTATATTTTATGCTCGGGTTTCGTGCAGTGAGTCTGGATTGAGAATTGCGGTATTATGACAAGAAGAAGTATCAATTCGAAGGTAAGTCAGAAGGAACTTGAATGAATAGGACAGCTTGGTAGTAGGTCGGATCGGCATGATAAACGATAAGGGATATGATTAGTTCTGTGGGTGTTATGAAGTAATGAGTTGTTACAGGTGTTTCTTAGCAATTCTCTTGGGATTTGGTGGCATGCGTAGCTTGGTTGAGTTAGAAGGATTCAGTCCTGGCGGTTTGGTGTTGTACAAGTCTGATTCGGGAGTTCTTGATGGTTTCTACCACGGTTGGAGATGTATATTTCTACTGGCGTGAGGGCCATGTGATGTATAGTGATTTTGCTTCTAGATGGGATCAAATGGAAAGTTCTTGGCTAGTTGGGTACATAGTTGTGTGTGGCTAGGAAGGGAGCATGAGGTTCTCCTATTTATCATAGGATCGCATGGCGTATGTAGTATTTTGTGTATAGTAGAGGGTGGCCTATGTGAGGTCACGATTCAGTTCTGGAAGGAAGGTCATAACTGGCAGTTCAGATGATTAGGTAAATGATATCACTAATTGGTGTGACTGGATGGGGGTATACTATAATAAGGGACAAGGTTCTTACGACAATGTGCTTGAATAAGGATGCTTCATTAGTATTGCGACGCTTTCTTATTGGATCGACTGTTGATATTCAATTTTTCTCGGGGGCACAGAATAATTATAGGGGTATCCCTCGTGGAGTGATTGAGTATTGGAGACATGTTATATATTCGGGTGGTGCAGTTGGGATCAGATATGGTAACTTTGTGCGCTTCATGGACTTTGAGACTAAGAGTTCTAATAAACAGATTATTTTGTGGTTGTAAACTATGAGGATGAGAGCAAAGCTAGTCAGGTGTTAGTATATGCCATGACTCAGTCACTATGAACTTTCATAGAGAAATAGTACTTAGAGTTATTGGTAGGCCAGTATGGGTGTGTGTTCTGCACCGAGTCGGGATTTTTGACCCCAAATTGCTATTGTTGAGGGATGTACCATTTGATTGTCACTGAGCTTATTCGTGTTTCGGAGTGGTCTATGAGTTACCTTTCGGTGTTTCGAGGAGTTGTGATCGTTGGTTTATATGTGCACAGGGTGTAGTTCTATCGGGGCTTTATAGCGAGATTTGAGTAAGGTAAGTAATTGGGTGTTGCAGGGTTGAGACGTGTTGGTTATGTTCTTTCTGATTCAGGTCGCATGGTATCGTCCGATTTCCCCATGGTTATGGCAATGCATTTTGAGTAATTGACGTCGAATTTCGCATGGTTATTGATTTTGAGCAAGGTGGCTTGGAGTATGTCATGTGGTCCAGCGGTTGGAAGGGATCACGCTTTGCAGCTCAGTTAGGTTGAGGTATGATCCTTGGTGTCGGATTTGTGTGATATGGTTTCACGATGCGTATTAGGCTTTTAGCATGATGTGGTAATGGTAAGTGTTAGTGGCAGGATAGTCCTCTCGTGTGAGTCTTCTTTATTTAATGAATTGAGCTCTTGGTATGTGGTTATTGAGTGCACAAGTTGCACAAGTTATGGCACTGGCTGGCATTGATACTGATCGGACGAATGGTTGCTGATTTGTACGTGTTTCTTTCATCATCAGCAGTATATGGAAGTGTTAGAGCGAGGCATGGTTTGATAAGAGGGTATGTACCGGTATTGAGTTGTTGAACAACTATTGTGGTTAGGAGTTATCGCTATGAGTGGTTGAGCCACGCGGTATATTATGTGATTTCATCTTGGGTTACGGATATGGTTTGATACAGCGTGTTCAGACTATTTCAGCTTATAGTCGTGGAAATTTGAACTTGTAAATTATTTCAGAAGTGGAAACTTGGTTTTAAGGTTTATGGGTCAGGATTTGATAATGAAATTCCAGCTATGTTGTGTTATCAGACCTAGATGGGGTAGGGTGACGTGGAATCACCTCCGAATATGTGCATGGAAGGTTACATTGCAATTTTTGGTGGTGTTGGAAAATCTCTAGGCACGTTCGAGGACGAACGTTTGTTTAAGAGGGGGAGAATGTAACGACCCGGTCTGTCGTTACGTAAAACCTGCATTATAATTGTTGTTATTGACTGTTTATAATGTAATTTATGTATTAGAGTTGATAGGCTCGGAATCGGAATGGTTGTGGTGAGAATTTAGCCAGTTAGTCTTAAAAATAACCGTAAAATGGGAAAAGTCAACCGAGAGTTGACTTATTGGTAAACGACCTCAAAATGCGGATTTTATTGCTCGAATATCTTCGTTAGGTGATTTGGAACTTAGGAGTGTGCCCAGAATAATTTTGCGATGTCCGGTGTAGAATAAGGCTTGAATTGGCGAAAGTTAGTTTTTGGCGATTTTCGGTCGGCAGTGGAAAATAGGCTATCGGGGTCGGAATGGAATTCCGGAAGTTGGAACAAGTTTGTAATGTCATTTTGGATATGTGTGCAAACTTTTAGGTCAATCGGATGCGTTTTGGATAGTTTCGGCATCGTTGGTAGAATTTAGAAATTTCAAAGTTCATAGGCTTGAATTCGATGTGATTTAGTGTTTTTGCGTTGTTTTTGGTGATTCGAAGGCTCGACTAAGTTTGTGTGATGTTATGGGATGTGTTGGTATGTTTTAGTTGAGGTCTCGAGGGTCTCGGGTGAGTTTCGGGGTGGTTTCGGGCCATTTCTAGTTGCTGGTTTTTGGTTTCAGGGGTGTACAGTGCGATAACACTGATTTGGATGCGTTAGCACAGAGAAAATTTGGAAAAATCTAATTGTGTTGTGCGATCGCACAGAGTAAATTCTCTGCTGCACTGTCCCGACTTTGAAAGCTTATAACCCACAATCTATAAGGAATTTGAAGATGATCCAAAAATGAAAGTCGTAGCTCTTAATGTCTAGGTTTCGGAAAATTACCAATTGTAATTTGGAGTTTTGTACAAAAAGTTATGACCATTATACTAGAGGATATCCGAAAGAGTTGGAGAAGGCTGTTGGAAAATTGTTCAGTGCTATCGCACCTGAGGGGCTGCGATCGCACTGAGTAAAATAGGGCAAGTGAAAATTGTTCAGTGCCATCGCACTGAGTATTGACCTGGACAGTATTTAAATATTTCCTCCGCGACTTAAACCCTCTTTTCACCATTGTTGTACGGAAAAGTGCTCTTGGGGGAGATTTTGAAGAGGGAAATTCTTGTTCTTCATAGAGGTAAGTGTTCTAGTCATTAAAACTCGATTATGGGTGATTATAGAGCATAAAACCATTGTAAATTCATGAAAAATCAGTAGAAAAATTGGGTTTTAGGGTTTGAGATTAAGCGACCTTTAGGGGTCGATTTGAGGGGTCAAACGGACTCCGTTTTTGGTGTTCTTTATATGTACAGACTCGTGAGAGGACGAAGAAAACTTTTCTATAAAAGTTTCTGTGTTTCGGGATGCGGGCCCAGGGGTCGGGTTTTGACCGATTTCGGACTTTTGAGTTAAATTAGATATTTTTCAATTGGAATTCGTTCCTTAAGCATATATTGATGATAAGAATCTAAACTTGGTATATTTGGAGCCTTCGGAGGTTGATTTGAGAGGCAAGCGTGTTGCGGAATAGTTTTCGGGCTAGTTTTGAGGTAAGTAATGTCATGAAATCCTGTCCTGAGGGTATGAAACCCCGGACTATGCACCCTTTCACGGGTTTTGAAATGAAAAGGTGGAAACTTTGGAAACGTCTTTCCTATTTAGGCGACTATTGAGTTGCGAAATCGATTTTTAAGCCTTTGCTTAATTAGTATTTATATATTATGATATGTTTTGGGCTGTAAGCCGTGTTTGGGGCCTAGTGTCGATCTGTTTACCCCTTGGGGGACTGTTTTACTGTGTTTTCTCACTTGATATGTTGTGAATTGCACCCAGTCTTTTCCTGATAAATTTTTTTGACACTCAGAGTATTTTGATACTATTTATTCAAGAAAATGAAACACTGTTTTGGGTCGAGAACCCGGTTTGTTTATGGCCTAATGGCAAATTGAGAGTGTCTGACTGAGTGAGGCTTCAGGCCTATATTGTGAGGAGGCTTCCAGGCATTATGAGAGAGGTGAGAAGGCTTCCAGGCCTTATGAGAGAGGTGAGTAGGCTTCCAGGCCTTATGTTATTATTGCGCTTCGGTTGTAGGAGCCCCTCCGGAGTCTGTAACACACCCCTAGTGAGCGACGGTACCGATTGAGTGATGATGATTGCCCGCGGGGCTGATACTGAGTGATGATTGATACTGAGTGATGATTTATACTGAGTGATTGAGGGAATGCCTGAGGGCATCTGTTCCGAGAAATGATTTTGGCCTGAGGGGCAGTTTCATGATGATTTTACTATGTTTTAGAACTATGATTTACTTCGTTTTCAAACTGAGTTTACTGAGGATTTTACTGGGATATATTGATATTTACTTGTTCTCAAAGGATTTTGGAACTGGTTTTTGAACTTATGAAATTGCTGAATACTATTTGGTGACTTGATGTTTTACTGGTTGTTGTTAAATGGTGTATCTGTTGTGTGCTTTATATCTCTCAGACTGTGATTTTTTTTCATTACTACTGAGTTGGCGTACTCATAAAGACTCCATGTGCCTCTGTGCACAGATTCAGGTACCGATTTAGAGCAGTAGGTGCCTTGTTCGTTAGCAGCAGTCACAGGATTTCGAGGTAGCTGTCCAACGTCCACAGCTTCTCCATTTCCCTTCCTTATTTAGCTTTAGCATTCGATTCAGAGATATACATTATAGTGTTAGCAGAGTTAGATTTATTTATTCTTAGATGCTCATGACTATTGACTCCAGTTCTTGGGAGGTTGTTTAGGCTAATATGGGAACGCTAAAACATTAATTTCATTATTTATGCTATGGTTGCATGCTTATTATTCAATTGTGAACTCTTACAATTGAACAAAAGCGTAGTAAAGTGATGGTTGGCTAGCCTAGTACCACGATAGGCGCCATCACGGCCTGTTAGGATTTGGGGTCGTGACACATTCTCACATCATTGATTTATTTGACTTTCCGATTTTGCTGATTTACTAGGTTATATTTTTGCTTAATTCGGAAGATGTTATTTTTTGATTTTATACTTGCCGTATTTATTATATCTTCCCCTTTTCTCATGTCCCCTCCCCAGCTAGTATTTTATCATTTTTTTGTTATTTTGCTACTTCATATATACTTGTACATGTTTATTTACGTAGGTGTCTTGTCATAGCCTCGTCATTACCTCGTCGAGGTTAGGCTCGACACTTACGGAGTACATTAGTTCAGTTGTACTCATACTACACTTCTGCACTTCTTGTGCAAATACCGGTATTGGTCTAAGCGGTGCTTCAACTCGGATCATTTTCATATGGAGACTCGAGGTAGATCTACTGGTATTCGCAGACCTTGAAGCCCCCTTCCATGTCCTACTTTTACTATGTATCTCTTTTGAACATATGCATTTTACTCATACTATGTTTGTAGATGTACTCGTGACTCCGAAGTTTTGGGAATTGTTGTTATCACGCGAATTATATTAGTACTGTGTTAGATTTGGCATTTATTTCTCGTTGAATATCATTATCTTGTTTTTAACTGTTAAAATTGATTAACTAATTATTTCGCATCGGCTTGCCTTGCAAGTGGATGTTAGGCGTCATCACGACCCCGAGGTTGAGATTTCGGATCGTGACACTAGTATTCACATTCCATTCTAGGGCTAAAAGGGTTGGTGTGTGTACGTGCGCGTGTGTATATATATATATATTTATTTGCAAGAAGGAAAACGGTGAATTCCTTAAAAAATAGCCTTATACGGTATAATCTGTTATAACTTGTAGGTAAGGGTACCCAAAGAGAGAGTGAGAGAGGGAGAGAATAGTATAAAATAATCAGTTACAAAGAATAAAAAAAGAATGTCACAAATATTTCAGCTATTTTATATTATCGATCTATTATGCCTTAATAAAAATACTTTATGTGAAAATGGCTATGTAATTAAAAAATATATTTGTAAATGGTCATAACTACCGGCCCCAAGACAGGTGCAGGTGTAGGTTTTTCTGGCACATGCATTGATATGTATGTGAAAATCATAAAATTTCAACAAATTAAATTTTGAACCAACAATTCTAAATATAGATGGAATTCAATACTAACAACTTTAGAGGTCTAACCAATCTAATTCAAATCATGAATTCGCAACTAGTCTAAGACAACCTTGTAGGATATTGAGTTTTTAAGTTACAGATCATCCATGTGGACTTACCCAACCCACTTATAAGAGATAAGGCTTATGAAAGTTTATTAACTCCCATAAGGATATGAGAAGTGATGAATGTTCAAAAGGTGTGGCAGCGTGAAAATAAAAAATGGATCGGCAGTTCTCCTCATCTACTCTTCTCTATATATACTTCTCTTCAGTATAGAGATTCTGACTGGCAAGAAAAAAAAAGAACACAGTGAACTTTCGGCATCTAGTTTGTGAAACAAAAATCCTATTTTTTGGAGATTCAGAATACAAATTAGGGCTATTATTTTGGTTGTGAGTTCAACAATTCTTCTGTTTGTGTTTGTTGATAAGTATGCTAATATTATTTCACCCCGTGATTATTAAACTTTTATTGGTATAGAGCATGCGTTGTTTGATTTTAAGTCCGCATCTCTCATACTGAAGAGTCATACTTATTGTTGCTGGATTTTTTTTTTTTTTGGCATCTTGATTATGGCGTCATACGAGTTTATGTTTCCCTATTTGCATCTCCCTTCCTGTAGTACAACTGTTTCATGTATTGTTTGTGGTGATTTGTGTATTTCTATATAATAATTATTTCATCTACCAATGAAGACACATGGAAAGATGGTTGAGTTTCTTATTAGAAGGAAAAAGGGAGTCACGAAAGAGAAGTGACTAAAAAGTAATTGAAAGTTTTTGTGTAATTCTATATTCCAATAAATTTTGATTCATGGACTAAAGTCTCATGAAAATATGTTTCAAAGGTTTTTTGGGAGAGTATGGAGATTTACAAACTCTAAGAAATTTACGATGGCTTATAGAACCTTCTTTTAACATTTATTTGCAAATTATTTTGTTTGTTTTCATACCTGATGAAAATCAAATATCTCAAAGAGATAAGTTTTTTTAAAAATGATACAGATTACAACAATGTCATGGGCGGCTTTCCATCCATGCCCCATGACCCCTTGGACGCGCCCCGTGGCGTCC
>ML251108.1:10824-61967 GCA_005239495.1 Nicotiana undulata | reverse complement strand
GGAAAATGGCAAGAGACCCATAGGAGGTGAGTGAACCGCTCCAGGTTCATCTGAAGAGCCTAGTATATCACTGGATCGGTGCAACATGTGTAGATGACCAAGAGACGATGAAGAGCCATAGATTCCGGTGAGAGAAACGGCCAGAGAAGGCGAACAGACCCCATCGGAGGGGAGGAGCCAAGGAGGCTTCTAGAGAAAGCTAGAGAGGATAGAGAGAGATGAAGATTCTTGAAATGAGATGGGGGAAGGGGGTAGGTGAGAGATATTTTAGGTAAGTTAATTCTGGGCCGTTGATCTATCTTGATTAACGGATCAGATGATCTGAAGGGGTGGGCCAGGTATAGTTATAGGATTGGGCTGGGGTTTAATTAAAGATTGGGTTGGGGTTCAATTTAGGCTATATTTTAAAATAAAAGTGGCTAGATATTAAATACCCCAAAAAATAGATAAATAATTAAATAAACAACCAATAATTGTACAAAAAATAAAATTGAGTTTAAATAGATAAAATTAAGGTGATTAAATAATATTAAATACAAAAATGAATAATTTTCGAATTAAAGTGGCATAAAGTATACAATTGGGCTATAATTGCAAAATTACTGCAATTGAAATTAAATAATGCCCAATTGGCTAATTTATGAAATAATTGAATCCTAATGGACAAAAAATGATTGAAATGATATACCGAGCTGTGACACATTTTGAAATTATTTATAACATAATTTATGAATAATTGTTTAAATATGAAATATTGAATAAACATGAGAATAATTTAATAAAATAGGGAAAATAGGCAAAAATGCTCATTATTTTAAATAGTGATTTTGAAATCTAATATGCAAGTTAAAAAATAATTTGGAAAAAATTGGGTATAAACACCCTCGAATATAGATGCCGAGGATACACCACTCGGGGACTAAAGGCTCCGGCCAAACATAACGACTCCGGTTGATAGGCTCCGACCAAACTAACATGACTCGGGGACGCCTGACCGTCGCCATAAAATCAAATTCTCCGAAGTTTCCTTCGGAAAGAACTAGTTAAATCAGGATACCCTCGGCATAAGAAAAAGAGCTTCGATCATGTTCATGTCAGCTCCAAATAACGAAAAGGCGCGAGAAAATTCATCTGTAAGGAAAAACCTTCTAAGGTGCTCATTTATCGTCACATAACGACTCGCAATCGAAGATCTTTTAGGGCCATCGAAGAGTCTAACGAACGCAAAACTTCAAATAAGTATTTAGCGAGGGAAAATATGGCCATACTAAAGGCCGTATCGACTCAACGCGTTAGAGCCTTGACGTAAGCTTAAAGAGCCTCAGGGCTAATTCAAAAGTAAAACCTAAGGGTCGATGAGCTCGAGCCGTAACCCGACTCGAGGACTGATCCCTAAGCAGTAAACTAAAAAATTCCTAAGGGACAACGCGTAAGAGCCTTGGCGCCATCTTAATGAGCTTCAGGTTTAACTTAAAAAGAAAACCTAAGGGTCAATGAGCTCGAGCCGTAACCCAACTCGAGGACTGAGCCCTAAGCGGTTAACTAAAAAGTGCCTAAGGGCCGACGCGTAAGAGCCTTGATGCCAACTTAAAGAGCCTCAGAGCTAATTCAAAAAGAAAACCTAAGGGTAGATGAGCTCGAGCCGTAACCCGACTCGAGGAATAATCCCTAAATGGTTAACCAGAAGTGCCTAAGGGACGATGCGTAAAAGCCAGCATAAAAGTATTCCAAGGCCGATTTTAAGGATTAAAGGTCAGAAAACTCAAGTCAAAACTCGATTCGGGGGCTAAACTCCAAACGATCAGTCCTCGGTCATTAAGAAATTGCTCATAAAAAATAGAAGCCTAAGGATTTGCTTCAAAGTCCGGATCTCAGAGCAATGGCAAGCAAGCATCGCAATCTATTACAAAAAGCAGAGGCGGAACGAGAAATAATGAAAGAGGGAAAGACCCTTACATACATATTGGAAAGTCAGAGGGGCATATTTATGAAACTTGTGTCGGAAGCTCTTGCAAAGGAGAAAATAGATTTAAGCATAATCTATCACTGGGTTCTACGACTACCTGAGTTCGAACAGGTTCTCACTCGCGGATTATTTGTAAATCCTTAGGGATACCTCTATTTTTGAGTCCGAGCGAACGCTCACTCAACTATTAAGCCCAAGGGCTACCCGAGTTCGAGTAGATACTCACTCATAGCCCTAGGGCTGGCTTTATTTTGAGTTCGAGTGAATGCTCACTTGACCATTCAAGCCCAATGTCTACCCAAGTTCGAGCGAATACTCACTTGGGGACTATTTATAGAGCCCCACAGTTGTCTTTGATGAGAAAACTGTCACTCGACTATTAAGTCCAAAAGGATAGCCGAGTTGGAAATTTTATTCACTCGGGGGATATCAACGGGCTATCTTCATTCCGAGAGTCAAGACACGGCTCTCACCCAACTCGGGCTTAAGAATCCCGATAAACTAAGCTCGCATCAAATCATTCCAAGCTCGGTCCAAGGGATAACAAAAGACCTTAAGGAGCATCGTATTAATCAAACTAAAAACCTAAGGGTTTATTATGTCATGGCTCCGATATTCAGACTAATCATTAGAGTCATACAAGCAGATTTTTACAAACAAAGGCAAAATTGAGAAACTCTTATATTAATAGGAGGTATTTACAAAATCCACGAGGGACCCTTATACAGAAACAAAGAAGCAAAAAAGCAGCCAAAGGCCTAATCTATTGTCGACGGTGTATCCTCGAGAATAATATCTTCGAGAACCTCTTCCTCCAGGACATCACCCCGATCTTCTAAACGGCGCCTTCAGGGATCTCTTCCAAAATGACAATAGGCGAAGAAAGGGCTATAGCCTATCAAAGAGCAAAAACTTTTAACAGGCGAAGAGAATTGTGGCCTGGTGAAAAACTTGGCGAGTATGGGTCTCGCCAGCACTACTATTGTGAAGCCACTTCTTGAGAAATTGTACCGGCGTGGGATGCAAAAGTTAGTAGGTATTTCCACCTCACTCACGAAAAGCAAAAGGAGTGAAGTTCCATACCCGGTTGTAGTTAAGAGAGATTAGCAGCAATGTAAGGGCCACATATCTTCCGATGCGGAAAGCATTCAGTGCCCTTCTCTCATTATTTCGGGCCAACAACAACAACAACTCAGTATAACCCCACTCAGTGGGGAATGACTTTGATAAGGAAGCCATGACCTAACTAACAAAGTCGTCTCCGTATGACCTTATGGCTACAGGTGTGAACCATAACGAAAGGGAGTTTGGAGGAGGATATAAAGAAGGGGAAGGATTAAAGACTGTTGAGGAAAGAATGAGTGAAGTTTGGGTTCAAACAACCCCTCATTTATAGAAGGTCGATGACCTGACAAACGACATAATCAATATTTCTGGGGAAATGAAGCGACGACGCGATCAATATTTCTGGGGAAACAGATCGACGACGTAATCAACACTATTGGAAAAATGGAGCGGTAGTATATTCAATGTTTCTAGGGAGACGATATGATGGGACGTTTCAAATCACTTCCAGAGCTTGCGTCATGAGCGTGACGTCATCATGAGAGGTTCAAAAGAATCGAGGTCGAAGTCATTTCTTATCATTCCACTCTAAGAAACCCGGGGACTATCTGTATATAGCTAAAATTGGAAAGGCCAATATTATATGGTATTTCACAGATTATCCTCATAAGGCTCGAAGTATTGTTTGAGGCCCGAACCCAAGTGTTTCCTATGACTGACCCCGAGGCAGTGTGAGTTAGTGATTGCCGCAAGTGAGCAGCACCGGAGCGGAGGCGACCAAATATGCAAAAAAGTACAATTTCGTACTGAGACATTAAATAGATGTATCAATCGCATATCCTTGTAATAAATGCTTATGTACTATGTTGGGACTTCCCCTCCTATATAAAGGGGACCCTTATTGTTTTTCACACACATGATATTGAATACAAGTAATAAGAACATTCTATGCTCTCAGCTCAAACATCCTCAATTGTCTCTTTATTGATTCACTACTTACATTTATTTGTTTTATTAATTGTTCTTCATTTATTATCCATCATTGATCATAAATAGCCTCCATCGAGGGCCCCAGAACTGTTATAGCTTCATAATTGACCTCGAGCCTCAACCTCGAGGACCTATCCCGGCCAGCTCGGAACCCCCGATTTGAGGCAGTCTGGTTCGCCTATCTTCGATTTCACATCGCTTTTACTTCATTTGTTTCACTCACACCTAGCATCTACTGCTTAACAACTAGCATTAAAATAAATTACATATTTTTAGAACACATAATAAATTATAATTGTGATTACCATTTTCAAGGTAAACAAGCACCAATTATTAATCACACATAAGGAAAGAACAGGCAAAAAATCCAATAAGGAAATATCAGTATTAAAGGAAAGCACAATTTTAAACCCTAATTTACGAAAATAAATCAATTAATACGTTAATTGACAGAGCTGAGGTAAACGGGCAAGTATAACTACAAAGACATGTATATGGAGCTCAAGTAAAAATCAGTCGAAAAAGTAAATAAAATTAGAGGTGAAAACACTTAAATGTTTAATACATTTTTTTGCATAAATCCCGTAGAACCAAAACCCTAGCTTTTAGGGTAAAAGGAATATGTCAATAATGATAGTAAAAATAGAAACATTTTAAGAAAACATATCAAACAAACAAAAAATAATCTCGGATCTAAAGAGATCTAAACAAATTCAAACAGAAAATTGCTAGGGTCATGAAAATAAACAGAGGTGAATCAAATCTGTTTTGAACCAGAGATTTGAAACCACGAAAGCATGAAAACATTAGTACTCAAAGACATCGGAGTGAACATAGACGAATTAGTCGAGAAAATGAGAGACTTTGAACCAGATTTGTTTCGAGTCTCTTGAGATCCCATAAAGTAACATGAAAATCATAACACTAGTAGAGAGATGAGGCTGGATAAGGACTGAAATCGAAGGAGAACCCCATGCATCAAGGGAATATTAGTGACCGCGGGCTAGAGTTAGAAAGGGAGTGAGAGAGAAGAGAGAAGAGAAAGGATGGAAGGGCGGCGGATTTGAAAAAATAGAGGGTATGGTTTAAGTTTGGGTGAAATTAAAAATGAAAGGTGAATCCTGGACCGTTGATCCTCTGAGATCAATGACCAGGATTAAATTTTGGTTGGGGCGGGTTATGGATATTGGGTTATTGGGTTTGGGTTATGGGTATTGGGTTATAATAATTTGGCTGGGTAGTTATTGGGCTGGAGTCCGAAAATTAATTAAAAAGGGCTAAATTTTTAATTATCCACTTAATTTAATAAAATAATTTATAAAAATAGTTAATAAATGATGAAAAATGCTATTTGTGTATGAAAATGATTTAAAATAATTACTTGACATCATAAAAATATAAAAAGTCATTTTCGTGTAAAAATAAAGTAATTATGCATACATGGGCTATTATTGCAAAGTTATTGTAATTATCACCTAAAGATGTAAATATAATTATGCATAAAATAATTGAAGCTTAATTGTAAATATAAATGATAAAATTAAGCAATAAAATTATTATAAAATCATTTGTGATGCAATTAGTAGTTATTTAGATAATAAAATGCAAGGATAAATTAATTAAAAATCCTTTAAAATTACAGAAAATTATGGAAAAATACTAAGTGATGCTCATGTATTATTTTAAAAATATACATGCATTTTGAAAATAATAGAAAAAATTGGGTATCAACAACTGCCCCTCTTTACCCGAGAAGGATGAAAGAGTTGTCGGATAAAGATATGATGGCCAATTTTGACAGAATGGAGTGATCTGAGAGATATAGCGCGCACTCTGGTTTCCGAGTTGCCCACATATCCCTTGTTTTACAATAATCAGACCGTGTGTAGTTCTGGATACACCGGTGAAATAAACCAATGAAGTTATCACAGAGACAGACACATGGTTTCGAGTAGGCGAAACAGTTATGGTGAGCGGTCAGGTTTGAAATAGTCTGAACGAACTGGAGTAGGATTGCTCCTGTTGGGATAACTATTATGTGATGACCCAAGGGGTAATTTTCTAATTTAGACTCCGTTCTAGGCTTAATAACCTAAAAAGATTAATTTTAAATACCTCTATTCGCATGCGCAGTCCGGGCATGAAACCGGAAAGCTTTTGTGTTAAAATATGAGAAATAATAATTTTTAGTGTTAAAATTTGATTATAGTTGACTTTGGTCAACATTTTGAGTAAACGGACCCGGATCTGTGTTTTGACGATCCCGAGAGGTCCGCAGTAAAATATGAAACTTGGGCATATGCCCGGAAATGAAATCCGAGGTCCCAAGCCTTAGAAAACAATTTTTGAAGAAAATTGTTCTGATGGTTAATTCAAGAAATAAAGAAATGAAATAATATGTGAAATATATGATATCGGGCCCGTATTTTGGTACCGCATCCCGGAATAAGTTTTTTATGTTATGTAAGTCCTATCTGTGAAGTTTCATGAGAATCGGAGTTGATTTGATGCAATTCGGACATCCGGTTAAAAAATTAGAAATTTGAGTGTTCTTGAGAAAATCTTGAGTTTTGAGGCTAAATCTATAGATTTTGATGTTAGTTTGATGATTTTTTTTCACAAATAAGTTTGTATGATGTTTTTAGATGTGTGTGCATGTTTTGTTTGGAGCCACGAGGGCTCGGGTGAGTTTCAGGTATGCTACGAAGTGTCTAGACTTAGAAAAATATCCCAACAACTGAATATCTGGTATACAAGTCTCTGATCTCGCAAATGCGAGGTCGGGATTCGCAAATACAAAGCCAATGTACAGTCCCTGATCTCGCAAATGAGAGGTCCTTGGTCGCAAATGCGAAGGACCATGTTCGCAACTGCGAGGTCCTATTCGCATTTGCGATATATTCCCGGAAAGCCCAGGGTTTGCAAATGCGAACCCCAGTTCGCTAATGCGAGATGCGCATCCTGTTATATCAGCTTTTTGACGGGATTTTCCCTTCTTTTCCAATTTTCTAAAACCCTAAACCTCCATAGGCGATTTTCCAAAGATCCAAACTTCTCCAAAACGTTGGTAAATTATCTCTAACTAATTTCTTTCGATTCGTAACAACTTTTAACAATGATCTCAACCAAAAATCTAGAGTTTCCATGGTAAAAAAAATTTGGTTTTTGGGTAGAACTTAGGAATTTCAATTTTTGGGGAATTGGACTTCGAATTGAGGTCGGATTCCAATACCAATTGTATATCTATGCTCGGGGGAGATTGGGTAAACGGGTTTTGGTCCGAACCTCGAGTTTAGACCAAGCGGGTCCAGGGTGAATTTTCGAAATTTAATAGGGAAACTTAGGAAGACCACGACTTTTCAATAAATATGATTCCTTTAGGCTATGATTGATAACATTGGACGAATTGTGATTAGATTCGAGCAGATTAGAGGCGAATTCTAAAGGGAAGACAGTGCTAGAGCAGTGAATTGCTTGCGAGATTGAGGTAAGTGTTTGGTCTAACTTTGACTTGAGGGAATAAGAGTCCCCACTTGTTTGCTATGTGAAATGCATGGGCGTGGTCTATAGGTGAGGAGTATCTATACACCACCCAATTTGCCTGTTAAGCATGATCCCTTCCCCCATCCCAACTCAATTGATTCTTGTCTTAATTGTTCTATGACTATTTGGTGTTGTTACCTTGTTGTTAAACATTGTGGTGGTTATTTTTTAAAGAGTATTGGTTGTTTATTGGGTTCCCTTGTGGGACAAACGATTGAGCAGTTTGGTGTTGTTTTACGAAGTTTATATATACATTGATGTTTCTGTTGGTTTCATGATTGAGAAGATATTGATGAAGTGTATGGGAAATGTAGTTTCTTATTTAATATTGTCGAGAAAGAAATATTGTGAAAAGGCTTGGCCTGAATTGTGAAAGTTTTCATAAATTAATATAAGATTATGATATGTCTGGTGGGAGCGGGTTTCATGCCGCAACAAGGTGTGATAAGGGTGGACAGGTGGGATCGGGTTGCACGCCGCTGCAAGGAGCGATAAGGGAGGACATTTATGTTTTACTGGTTTTCAAAAATGTTTTACTGTTTCTTTTTTTTTGAAACCCAAGGATTTGAGACTTACAGATTTGAAAAGCTTAAATGGTTATTTTATTATTTTTCATATTTTCGGCACTACTTTTAATCAAAGTTAAAGTTTGAAAAGTTGGAAATTATTGAGAATTGGTTATAGCTGAGACCTGGAAAAGGCGGTTGAATTATTCTATTATAGTTGCAGTATTTAAGTTTATTTATTTGGATTTCCTTCTTGCTTTATATATTGTTGTGACAGGTTTATTGCTAAAGCCCCGCTGTAGCCTCGTCACTACTTTGTCGAGGTTAGGCTCGGCACTTACTTAGTACATGGGGTCGGTTGTACTGATACTACACTCTACACTCTTTTGTGCAGATCCAGGTACTAGCCAATAGTAGAGATTTGTAGATCAACCTCCTATTCATTCGGAGACACGAGGTACATCTGACGGCGTTCGAAGATCCCGCGAGTCTTCTCATATTTTACATACACTGTTTTATCGTATTTGGAACAGTTATACTATTTCTTTCAGCCCAATATTTGTAGTAGTCTTTAGTAGTTCGTGGATTGTGACACTAGACTCTGGGGTACTCTTAGAGCTATTTATACACTTAGTTCGGGGTTCGGTCTACTTGATTGCGTAATATTTTATATTTGGAGTACTTCATCGGCAAACATTTAGAATGAGTTTGTTTTAGCTTTATTTATTCCTGCTTAAGTAAATAATCAAAGGAAAATGTGTTAATCAAATTCTAACATTGGCTTGGCTAGAAAGTGTGGTGTTAGGCGCGATCACGATCCCAAAGTTTGGGAATATGGGTCGTGACAAGTTGGTATCAGAGCACTAGGTTGCTTCGATCTCACAATTCAGGAACAAGCTTAGTAGAGTCTGAAGGATCGGTATAGAGACGTCTGTACTTATCTATCGGAGGCTATTGAGTTAGGAAACAACTACATTTTTATTTCTACTCTATCATGCAAATTTATTCTACCATTGATAATTAAACTCGTCTACTCTTGTTCTCTCGAAAATATCGACAACACGCAAAACGTCTACTACCGGACAAGAGATGAATCCCCAATGACAGTTATGATTAGGGGAAGAGACAGAAGTAGAGCTCAGACTAAAGCTCGAACATCAACACCTATTGTATAGTCTCAAATGGATCTAGACGCGGAGGTTCTAGCTCAGTAAGTACAGGTTGGACTAGCCCATATCCCAGAAGGATTTATAGCTACTCCAGTATTGCATAACATGGGAATAATTTTGAAAGAAACGGGGTTGATTTATATGAGCTGTGAAGTTTAACACGGTTGATTGTCAAACGTTGTGACCTATGACTTTGTGCCAAGTGGGGAAGTCCACTGCCAAGGAATAGATTGTGGGGTCATGTGTTATGTCGATTTTGGATTGGAATGTATAAGGCCTGATATTTTGCAAGAGATAAAGCTGGGACTTGCGATATGTCCGCCTCCTTAATAACCCTATACCAAAGTACCGAAGGAGTTATATAACCAACTTTAAATCTACAGAAGGTTTACTCAGCATGGAAGTCACGGTTGTGGATTTTGGGGTGCTCCAGAGGGAGTACAGTGGTTGACAAGCTTCTAGACGATATGGCTCGTGCCAACGTTTATCTGTATAGAGCTCTACTTTTGGGATCATTGTGCATCAATAGAGATGAGAGTTACCCCAAAAGAATGATGAAAAAGTATATGAATAAAGAGGGTTCAACAATGTTGAGTTAACATAGTAAAAGAAGAAATTGGCCGCCGGTGTTTGTGACAAGCCTACAAAGAGGATGACCAGCCAATGCAGCATTAATTACTTGAATCAGTTCTCATAAATGCTTTTGAAATATTTGTTTCTCGGACTCTCCATAATACGTGGCACATAAGGTTTGAACGGTTGGGTCAGGTCATATGACGGTGTCAGAATATGCCATCAGGTTCGATAAGTCAGCCCGTCACACTCCTACTTCGGTTTATCTAGCCAGAGAGTAAGTCCGCACAATCATTAAAGGGCTCAATTACGATTGTGAAATTTTGCGCGACTCAGGGAAAGTTGATACTTTATTTCGGCTAGTGGTAGAAAGTTTCCTAGACTTGGAAGAGTCATATTTCATCAGAGCACTCAGGTTACGTGTCCCATTGCAGTTACAACTCAACTTACATGTCGAAGGTGGAGGTCGGACTCCTAGAGGTGGAGACCTAGCCTGTTGGTATATTTTCTATTGTATGGCTGAGGTCGTTACATTAAATGGTGTCATTACAAGAACAATCTCTAATTAGTATAAAGTGATGATTTCCTGAACTTAATACGGTTATGCGTAAATAATAAAAATTCTTCTAATATGCTCCACTCTCAGGTGAGCTTCGTAACTCAAAAAAAATCTACTTATGTGAATACTTGTATTGAGAAATTCTATGGAGATAACTACGTCTATCATTACGTGTTGTAATTTTGTCAACAGAAAATATCTAAAGGAATGAGATGGAATATTTCGATTGGCACGATACGCATGTTGCTTGTGATTTTGAATTGAGGACGAGATCCTCGCATTTTAATATAATTTGAGATGTTTAAATCGGGCTACGAGCCGCGGTGGAAGTTATGTAAGGACGAGGTCATTGTGATGGAAATTCTTGTGTTTAAATTCTCCCTTGTGAATTAAAATTTTTAGTATCGTACTGGTAGGGAGTCATGCCTGTTAGGGTTTTTCAAAATTTTCTGTATAATAATGATAATGATGATAATAATAATAATAATAGTAATAAGTAAATAAATAAATAAATAAATAAATAACTAAATGAATAAATGAATTAATTAATTAATTAACTATATATGCATAATTTGCCAAATTCGTGCTATATTTATTGAGCCTTAACCTTCAAGGTAGGTGCCCGCCAATGTGGTGTTAAATGAGACACATTAATTCGGGTATATAAGTACGAGGTCTTCAAGCATCGTATCTCATTATCGGTATTGTGAAGGTTTGTAAGGATATTCTCTTTGTTGACTTGAAGCTATTTGATAATGCTGTAACTGGCTATGAACAACTATTAGTAGAGGCGATCAATGTCACGACCCAATTCCGCTCAGGTCGTGATGGCTCCCAATGGCAGGGTCAGGCAAGCCAACATCTATCTACCCGTGAGATTTCTTGCGTGATTAAATGATAAGGACCCTTTTTGTGATTCTTTAAATAAGAAAAATTCTTTAAACCAATCTCTAAGTGAAAACACAAGGCAATTTACAACCCAAAATCACGTAGAATCTGTTTAACTTTACCAAAATATCAAAGAAATCTATAAACGTGCCAGAATCTAGTGTCAAGAGTCAACAGGCGACTGAGATTATACACAACCCTACTACTAAATACGATACTGTCTGATAGGGAAAAGACAATAAGACAAAAGTATGTGGGGAACTCCACAGTGCTGCCAAGATCGCCAAGGAAAGGAGCTCACCGTGAAATCAACAGAAGGAAACTCTCAACGATGGCCGCCAGAATAATGGCCGAACGAAGCTGGCTCAGACCCTGTACAGTTAAGTACAAAAGAGTAGCATGAGTACATATATTTAAATATGTACCCAGTGAGTATCCCGTCTAAACTCGAAGAAGTAGTGACGAGAGGTAGACGTTTTACTCACTAGGTCAAAATACTAGTTTATGACAGTAAAGTTTCAGGAACAATAAATATGGAAAGCAGGTAGACATGGAATAGTCAAATAAACAAGTAGGACCTCCTGTATCGTATCAACTACAGCAGTATATGAACAATCTCACCAAATTCCTTCCAAGCCAGACAGATAAAAATGATGATTCATAAATAAAGCTCTCAGACAAGTAGATAGCATATAATATGCCGTAGCGTACGGCCGAAGCGTCGCGATAAGTTAAATGTGCATTGCCGAGGGTGGAACGGCCCGAACAATAGATGCATCTATTACTCCGCTCACGAATCGATCATGTGACGCGGTTGACATAATGTAAGGCTACCCCCCTAACAAATCATACATGTGACTCGGGTGCTCATAATATACACAAATCCAACAAAACATCTTTTAAAGAAGGAAATTCCGGTATCACATTTGTAACATAATCTATAACTTGAGCTTGCAGGATATTCACTAACGTTTCCATAATGCCTCAGAGATGCTAACTCATCACAGTTACTTGCAAGGAAAGACAGACAAGACAAGTAAAAGCATGCTTGTGAATCCTAACACTACCCGACAAAGAATAGTAGTCACTACACATAGACTCTCGTCACATGGTACGTGCGTAGCCCCCGCAAATAAGGACATTTAGTCAATACAATTATCTATGAGGACAATTCCTTCTTACAAGGTTGGAAAGGAGACTCACCTCGTGTAGAACTCTACTCCTCGGGTCAGGAAAGTGCCCGAAACTCCAAACTCGTCGCTCAAGGACTCGAAACTAGCCAAATATTATTTAAATATATCAATATACGCTCAAAAGTAGGAAATTACACCATTAATTAGGCTAATTAGAGCGGAGCAGTATACCGAAAAAAAGAAGCGATCATTCTTGAAAAATTTCCAAAATACACCCCCATGCCCACAGGCTCGGATTCCAAAAACTTTCGAAGAAAACACTCACCCATAACCTAAGGATCATTTATATGTAAATTCCCTAAGGTTTCATGGTAGAAAAGTAGTGAAATTTCTAAGAATTCATCAACCCTAGGCCTTAGCTCTAACCCATGATTTTACCTCTAATTTGATGTTAATCCACCTAAAAAGTGATGTAATAAGCTAATATGAAATGGAAGATCACTTACCTTTTAGTTGGTAGATGAAACCCCTCTTGAAAAGCTCTCAAAAATCGTCCAAGATGATGAAATATGGAGGAAATGAGCCTAAGTCCCGTATTAATTAGGGGTCTACCTTCAGCTATTTTTGCACCTGCGTCCATTGGACCGCACCTGCGGCAATAAGGTCGCACCTGTGATGAGGGCCAAGGAGGCCGGGGACCGCACCTGCGAAGGTAGGATCGCACCTGCGAAGACGCGCCTGCGGACAAACCTCGCACCTGCGAGGTCGCGCCTGCGGTGGAGGGTCCGCACCTACGGAATGGGGATGGGGGCTCCTGGGCCGCACCTGCAATGGTGCAACCGCAGGAGCGGGATCGCACCTGCGACTTGAGCGACCGCACCTGCGGTCACACCAGACCTGGTGCACCAGCAGATGTTGCTGTTGGTTTTTGGCCCCGATCGGGGTCCAGCAGGTCCCTGGGCCAACCCGAGCCCCCCTGAAATTATACCAACAAGTCCCAAATCATATTACGAACTCACTCGATCCTTCGGAACGCCCTAAACACCGCTGAAACTCTGAATCACCCTCCAAAACCCCTAGAATCAACTTAAGAATTCTTAAGATTTAGAATTCGGTTTCAATGCGCCGAACCGACCTACGCTGTCCGGAATTCCACCAAACTTTACAGGCAATGCATAATAATCAATTTTGACCTTTTTCGGGTTCCGGAACCATAATACGGGCCCGGTAACACAGTTTTCTCATTAAATTTCATTTTCAAAATCCTTAATATTTTTCAGAAAATAATTTTCTTTAAAAATTTATTTCTCGGTCCTGGGACCTCGGAATTGGATTCCAGGCATACGCCCTGGTCCCATATATTCCTACGGACCCTCTGGGACCGTCCAATCACATGTCCGGGTCCGTTTACCAAAAATGTTGACCAAAGTCAACTTTAAGTCAATTAATTATAGATATTCCAGTTTTTCTTCAAGTTTTCACATTAAAGCTTCCCGGCTACATGCCCGGTCCGCGCATTCATATCGAGGTGAGATTAACGGAGGCTTTCGGGGCCTCGGAATGCAGATTTAGCTAAGTTAACACAGGATGACCGTTTGGGTTATCACAATCTCCACCTCTTAAACAAACGTTCGTCCTCGAACGGATATAGAAGTGTACCTGAGTCTGAGAAAAGATGGGGATAACGGCTCCGCATGTCCTCCTCGGACTCCCAAGTCGCCTCCTCAACTAGCTGGCCCCGCCACTGAACTTTTACGGCTGAAATTCTCTTAGATCTCAACTGGAGATCCTGCCTGGCAATGATAGCAACTGGCTCCTCCTCGTAACCCAACCTCTCATCCAACTGAATGGTGCTAAAATCAACCACGTGAGAGAAGTCAGGGTGATATCTCCGGAGCATGGACACATGGAAGACCGGATGAAGTTCGGATAAGCCGGGAGGCAAGGAAAGCTCATAAGCAACCTCACCCACTCTCCGCAACACCTCAAAAGGACCTATAAACCTAGGGCTCAGCTTGCCCTTCCTCCCAAACCTCATAATACCCTTCATTGGCGATACTTTCAGCAGCACCTTGTCTCCCTCCATAAATGATACGTCCCTCACCCTCTGATCCGCGTAGCTCTTCTGTCTGGACTGTGCTGTACGGAGTCTCTCCTGAATCAACTTCACCTTCTCTAAGGCATCTCTCACCAAGTCTGTACCATACAACTTAGCCTCGCCGGGCTCAAACCACCCAATGGGAGAACGACATCGCCGACCATACTAGGCCTCAAATAGAGCCATCTCAATGCTGGCCTAATAACTGTTATTATAAGCAAACTCGTCCAAGGGAAAGAACTGATCCCACTAGCCTCCAAAGTCAACCACACATGCCCTAAGCATATCCTCTAATATCTGAACTGTACGCTCCGACGACCGTCGGTCTGAGGGTGAAAAGTTGTGCTGAGATCTATCTGAGTGCCCATCTCTCGGTGCAATGCTCTCCAGAAATGCGAGGTCAATTGAGGACCTCGGTTTGATATAATAGACACAGGCACACCATGCAACCGGACTATCTCCCAGATGTAGATCCGGGCTAACTTCTCGGATGTATAAGTAGTAGCTACAGGAATGAGATGCGCCGATTTGGTCAATCTATCCACAATGACCCATACCGCGTCAACCTTATGCAAAGTTTGAGGTAACCCAACCACGAAATCCATGGTGATGCGCTCCCATTTCCACTCTGGAATGGGCATCTGCTGTAGTAATCCCCCGGGTCTCTGGTGCTCATGCTTCACCTGCTGGAAATTAAGGCACCTAGCCACATACTCCACTATGTCTCTCTTCATCCGCCTCCACCAGTAATGCTGCCTCAAGTCACGATACATCTTCATTGCCCCCGAGTGGATAGAATACCGTGAACTGTGTGCCTCCTCAAGTATCCTCTGCCTCAAGCCATCAATGTTGGTCACACACCAGCGACCCTGGAGCCTCAAAACACCATCCTCGCCAATAGTAATCTCCTTAGCACCGCCCTGAACCACTGTATCCCGGAGCTGGGCCAAGCGTGGATCATCATAGTGTCGAGCCTTAATCTCCCCAATAAAGAAGACTGAGCAACCTTATGTGCTAAAACTCGATTGGGCTCTGAAAGATCTAACCTCACCAAACGATATCCAAAGACTGAATGTCCGAGGCTAGAGGTCCCTCCTCAGCTGCAATGAAAGCCAAACTACCCATACTCTCCGCCTTCCTACTCAAAGCATCCGCTACCACATTCGCCTTGCCCGGGTGATAGAGGATAGTAATATCATAGTCCTTCAATAACTCGAGCCACCTGCGCTGCCTCAAATTGAGATCCCTCTGTTTAAACAAGTGCTGCAAACTCCGGTGGTCTGTATAAACCTCACAAGACACCCCATATAAGTAGTGCCTCCAAATCATAAGAGCATGAACAATCGCCGCCAACTCTAGATCGTGCACTGGGTAATTATTCTCGTGGATCTTCAGGTGGCGCGAAGCATAAGAAATAACTCTCCCCTCCTGCATCAGCACATACGCCAATCCAACACGTGAGGCATCGCAATACACTGTGTACATCCCAGAACTTGAGGGTAATACCAAGATCGGTGATGTAGTCAAAGATGTCTTGAGCCTCTGAAAGATCGCCTCACACTCGTCAGACCACTGAAATGGGACATTCTTCTGAGTCAATCTGGTCAGTGGGGATGCAATTGATGAAAATCCCTCCATAAATTGCTGGTAGTAGCCTTCCAAACCCAAGAAACTCCCGATCTCAGTAGCTGAAGTAGGACGTGGCCAACTCTGAACCGCCTCAATTTTCTTAGGATCAACCTTAATCCCCACTCCGGATACAACATGCCCCAAGAATGCCACAGAGTCCAACCAAAACTCACACTTGGAGAACTTAGCATATAGCTTCTGCTCTCGCAAGGTATGGAGCACGACTCTCAAATGCTGCTCGTGCTCTCCCAGGATACGTGAATAAATCAGAATGTCATCAATGAAGACGATGACAAAGGAATCAATATACGGCCGGAACACCCTGTTCATCAAATCCATAAATGCTGCCGGGGCATTAGTCAAGCCAAAGGACATCACCAAGAACTCGTAGTAGCCATATCTCGTACGAAAAGCCGTCTTCCGGACGTCGAAGCCCGAATCTTCAACTAGTGATACCCCGATCTCAAATAAATCTTAGAAAACACTCTGGCACCCTGTAACTGGTCAAACAGATCATCATGCGCGGCAATGGGTAATTTTTCTTGATGGTAACTTTGTTCAACTGGCGGTAATCAATGCACATCCGCATGGTCCCATCTTTCTTCTTCACAAATAGCACCGGAGCACCCCACGGTGACACACTCGGCCTGATGAATCCCTTAACTAGCAACTCCTCAAGCTGATCCTTCAACTCCTTCAATTCCTTAGGAGCCATGCGATACGAAGAAATGGAAATAGGCTGCGTATCTGGTGCCAAGTCAATGCAAAAATCAATATCACGATCCGGGGGCATGCCTGGAAGGTCTGAAGGAAATACATCTGAATACTCTCGAACCACGGGCACCGAATCCACAGTCGGAGACTCAGCAGTGGTGTCCCGCACATAAGCAAGATACGCTAAGCAACCCTTCTCGACCATATGTCGAGCCTTTAGGAATGAAATAACTCTGGTGGATGTGCTAACTGTGGAACCCCTCCACTCTAGTCTGGGCAACTCGGGCATGGACAAAGTAACCATCTTGGCGTGGCAATCCAAGATGGCATGATGAGGAGATAGCCAATCCATCCCTAGAATAATCTCAAAGTCAACCATGTCGAGCAATAGAAGATCTGCTCTAGTCTCGTGCCCACAAAATGATATCACACATGACCATTAGACCCGGTCGACCATCACAGAATCACCACGGGAGTGGATACATATATAGGAAAAGCCAAAGACTCAGGAGGAACACCCAGGAAGCAAGCAAATAAGGCTGACACATATGAGTAGGTAGATCCTGGATCAAATAATACAGATGCCTCTCTACCACATACTGAAATAATACCTGTCATCACAGCATCGGAGGCCATTGCATCTGCTCGGGCCGGTATAGCATAGAATCTGGCTAGAGTGCCTGAAGACTGACCTCCGCGGGACTGAACCGGAGCTGACTGGGCTCCTCCTGCCTGGCCTCCACCTCTGGGACGACCTCTACCAACCTTCCCTCCACCTCTAGGTGGATGGGGAGTATGTGCTGTATAAGTAGGCTGATAACTCTGCTGGATTGCCTTACCCCTAAGTCTGGGGCAAGACCTCGCCATATGACCCGTATCCCCACACTCGTAACACCTCACTGATGACTTGGCATGCTGCCGTGAAGAAGGAGGACCCTGAATGGCTGGGGGACGATGAGAAGTCTCTGGCATGGCACTAAATTAAGGACTGGGAGAACTCTGACAACCTGAATACCCACCGGAGGAACCCTGGATGGATGGCGGGCGATAAGAACTCTCCGCTATGGCACTAAAATATGGTCTCACTGGAACACCACGAGAAGACGGTGGTGGAGCTGAATGTGGAGGCCTGTTGGGTTGACCTCTGCCAAAATGACCCCCACCCCTGGCTGGGTCTCTAAAGTCTCCAAAAGACCTAGCTCTCTTGTCCTGCTGGCTCTGCTCTCTGCTCCTAGACCGGTAACCCTCAATCCGTCAAGCTATCTCGACCACAAGCTGGTAAAGAGTACCCATCTCTACCTCTCGGGCCATATTGGCCCTAATACTAGAATGTAACCCTGCTACGAACCTCCGCACCCTCTCCGCATCAGTAGGAAGAATCATGAGGGCATGGCGGGACAACTCTGAAAATTTGGTCTCGTAGTCAGTCACAGACATTTGGCCCTACTCCAGCTGCTCAAACTGATAACGCAGCTCTATCCTCTCAGAGGGTGGAATATACCTGTCCAAGAATAGCTGAGTGAACTGCTCCTAAGTGATAGGAGGTGAACCTGCTGGCCTACCAAGGATGTAAGACTGCCACCATTTGTGTGCTCTACCCTCAAGCTGGAAAGTGGTGAAATCAACCCCATGGGACTCCAGAATCCTCATGTTGTGCAGTCTGTCCCTGCACCTGTCAATGAAGTTCTGAGCATCCTCACCCTTCTCACCTCCAAAGGTCGGAGGTTGCAATCGGGTCCATCTGTCAAGTAGCTTCTACGGATCGCCGTCCGCAGCTGGTCTGAGCCCAGGGGCTGCTGGCTATGCCCCACCCACCGGTAAAGTGTCCGGAGTCTGATATACCGCCGCTGCATGACCTGCAGCCTGAGTAGTCGGGGTCTGAACTCCCCCTCCTACCTGAGAAGTTGCAGGATCCGCTGGAAAGAACCCAGTGTGAGTCATAGTATCCATGAACCGCATCATACGGCCCATGACCTCCTGAAATCCTGGGCGGTCATAAAATCTGCTGGGGCAGGATCTTGGCACCTCGTCCTGCTGCTCCATAACTGGATCCTCTGAGGGTGCTAGGGGAGAAACTCTAGGATGCCCTCGTCCCCCACGTCGGGCCAGTACCCTCCACCGACCTCTGTCTCAAACGGCGGGGGTAGCAGCACCTCCCGGGGCAGGGATATTAGCTGCACGAGTCCTCACCATCTGTGAGAGAATAGAAGAGTGAGACTTAGTAACCATCGACTGCATGATAGAATTGAAATAAGGAGAGGTTTCTTAACACCCTATAGCCTCTCGAAGATAAATACAGACGTCTCTGTATCGATCCGCAAGACTCTACTAGGTTTTCCTGTGACTCGTGAGACCTACGTGAACCTAGGGCTCTGATACCATGTTGTCACAACCCAATTTCGGTCAGGTCGGGATGGAGCCCAACGACTATCTACCCGTGCGATTTCTTGCGTGATTAAATGATAAGGACCCTTTTTTTGATTCTTTAGATAAGAAAAATCCTTTAAACCAATCTCTAAGTGAAAACACAAGGCAATTTACAACCCAAAATCACGTAGAATCTGTTTAACTTTACCAAAATATCAAAGAAATCCATAAACGTGCCAGAATCTCGTGTCATGAGTCAACATGCGACTGAGATTATACACAACCCTACTACTAAATACGATACTGTGTGATAGGGAAAAGACAATAAGACAAAGGTATGTGGGGAACTCCACAGTGCTGCCAAGATCGCCAAGGAAAGCAGCTCACCGTGAAATCAGCAGAAGGAAACTCGATGGCCGCCGAAATAGTGGCCGAACGTAGCTGGCTCAGACCCTGTACAGTTAAGTACAAAAGAGTAGCATGGTACATATATTTAAATATGTACCCAGTGAGTATCTCGTCTAAACTCGAAGAAGTAGTGACGAGAGGTAGACATTTTACTCACTAGGTCAAAATACTAGTTTATGACAATAAAGTTTCAGGAACAATAATTATGGAAAGAAGGTAGACATGGAACAATCAAATAAACAAGTAGTACCTCCTGTATCGTATCAACTATAGCAGTATATGAACAAACTCACCAAATTCCTTCCAAGACAGACAGATAAAAATGATGATTCATAAATAAAGCTCTCAGACAAGTAGATAAGATATAATATGCCGTAGCGTACGGCCGAAGCATCGCGATAAGTTTAATGTGAACTGTCGAGGGTCAAACGGCCCGAACCATAGATGCATCTATTACTCTGGTCACGAATCGATCATGTGACGCAGTTGACATAATGTAAGGCTACCCCGCTCATGAATCATACCTGTGACTCGGGTGCTCATAATATACACAAATCCAACAAAACATCTTTTAAAGAAGGCAATCCCGGTATAACATTTGTAACATAATCTATAACTGGAGGGGGCGGGATATTCACTAACGTTTCCATAATGCCTCAGAGATGCTAACTCATCACAGTTACTTGCAAGGAAAGATAGACAACACAAGTAAAAGCATGTTTGTGAATCCTAACACTACCCAACAAAGCATAGTAGTCACTACGCACGGACTCTCGTCACTTGGTACGTGCGTGGACCCCCGCAAATAAGGACATTTAGTCAATACAATTATCTATGGGGACAATTCCCTCTTGCAAGGTTGGAAAGGAGACTCACCTCGTGTAGAATTCTACTCCTCGGTTCAAGAAAGTGCCCGAAACTCAAAACTCGTCGCTCAAGGACTCGAAACTAGCCAAATATTATTTAAATATATCAATATACGCTCAAAAGTAGGAAATTACACCACTAATTAGGCTAATTCATCATTCTTGAAAAATTCCCAAAATACACCCCCAGGCCCACACGCTATGATTCCAAATTCTTTTGAAGAAAACACTCACCCATAACCTAAGGATCATTTATATGTAAATTCCCTAAGGTTTCATGGTAGAAAAGTAGTGAAATTTCTAAAAATTCATCAACCCTAGGCCTTAGCTCTAACCCATGATTTTACCTCTAATTTGATGTTAATCCACCTAAAAAGTGATGTAATAAGCTAATATGAAATGGAAGATCACTTACCTTTTAGTTGGTAGATGAAACCCCTCTTGAAAAACTCTGAAAAATCGTCCAAGATGATGAAATATGGAGGAAATGAGCCTAAGTCCCATATTAATTAGGGGTCTGCCTTCAGCTATTTTCGCACCTGCGGCCATAAGGTCGCACCTGCGATGAGGGCCAGGGAGGCCGGGGACCACACCTGCGAAGGTAGGATCTCCCCTGCGAAGGCGCACCTGCGAGGTCGCGCCTGCGGTGAAGGGTCTGCACCTACGGAATGGGACTGGGGGATCCTGGGCCGCACCTGTGATGGTGTAACCGCAGGAGCGGGATCGCACCTGCGACCTGGGCGACCGCACCTGCGGTCACACCAGACCTGGTGCATCAACAACTGTTGCTGCTGGTTTTTGGCCCCGATCAGGGTCCGGGAGGCCCTTGGGCCCACCCGAGCCCCCGTGCAATTATACCAACAAGTCCCAAATCAATATATGAACTCACTCGATCCTTCGGAATGCCCTAAACACCGCTAAAACTCTGAATCACCCTCCTAGACCCCTGTAATCAACTTAGGAATTCTTAAGTTTTGGAATTCGGTTTCAATGCGCCGAATCGACCTACGTTGTCTGGACTTCCACCAAACTTTAAAGGCAACGCATAATAATCATATTTGACCTGTTCCGGGTTTCGAAACCATAATACGGGCTCGGTAATACAGTTTTCTCATTAAATTTCATTTTCAAAATCCTTAATATTTTTCAGAAAATAATTTTCTTTAAAAATTCATTTCTCGGTCCTGGGACCTCGGAAGTGGATTCCGGGCATACGCCCTGGTCCCATATTTTCCTACGGGCCATCCGGGACCGTCCAATCATGGGTCCGGGTCCGTTTACCAAAAATGTTGACCAAAGTCAACTTTAAGTCAATTAATTATAGATATTCCAGTTTTTCTTCAAGTTTTCACATTAAAGCTTCCCGGCTACACACCCGGGCCGTGCAGGTATATCGAGGTGAGATTAACAGAGGCTTTCAGGGCCTCGAAATGCAGCTTTAGCTAAGTTAACACTGGATGACCGTTTGGGTCATCACAATCAAGAACTGGCCTGAAGCCACTACAACCACGAAAATTAGGAGCTTCTTGGGTTTGGCGGGTTACTACCGTCTTTTTGTGGAGGGGTTTTCATATATATGAGCCCCTATGACTAAATTGACTTAGAAAGGTACCCCATTCAAATGGTCAGACGAGTGTGAGGCGAGCTTTTAGAAGATCAAGACAGACTTGACTTCAGCTCTAGTATTAGTGTTACCATCAGATTCGGGTTCTTTCACGGTATATTGTGATACATCCCGAGTTGTTCTTGGAGAAGTCTTGTTGCAGGATGGCAGGGTGATTGCATATGCGTCTCGACAGTTGAAAGTCCATGAGAAGAACTATCATGTTCATGACTTAGAGTTGGCAGCCATTGAAAATTTGGAGGCATTATCTTTATGGCGTGCCGTGTGAGGTTTTTACTGACCATCGCAGCCTCCAGTACTTATTCAAGTAGAAATATCTAAATTTGAGGCAGCGGAGATGTTTAGAGTTACTGAAGGATTTTGATGTCACCATATTATATCATCCAGGGAAGGCCAACGTGGTGACCGATGCTTTGAGTAGGAAGGCGGTGAGTATGGGAAGCCTTGCGTATATTCCAGCCGGTGAGAGACCGTTGGCTTCAGATATTCAGACTTTGGCTAATCAATTTGTGAGGTTGGATATTTCATCCGACAATGTTCTAGCTTGTACAATCGCTCGACCTTCTTTAATTGAGCGAATCAGAGTGCGGCAGGATGATGACCCACATTTGATGGTTCTTAGGGACACAGTTCGACACGGTGGTGCCAAGAAGGGTACAGTTGGAGATGATGGTGTTTTAAGGATGCAAGGTCGTTTATGTGTGCCTAATGTTGATGGCCTTCGTGAGCTGATCCTTGAGGTGGCTCACAGCTCCAAGTATTCTATTCACCCAGGTGCAACAAAAATGTACCAAGATTTGAAGCAGCATTATTGGTGGCGAAGGATGAAAAAGGACATTGTGGCGTATCTGGCTCATTGCTTAAATTGTCAGCATGTAAAGTATGAGCATTTATGACCTGGTGGTTTGCTTCAGCAGATAGAGATTCTTTAGTGGAAGTGGGAGCGTATCACTATGGACTTCGTTGTTGGGCTCCCACGGACTCAGAGGCAATTCGATGCAGTTTGGGTTATTGTGGATAGACTGACTAAATCAGCACACTTCATTATTGTGGCAAGTACTTATACTTCAGAGCGGTTAGTTGAGTTATATATTCGGGAGATTGTCCGCCTTCATGGGGTGCCCGTGTCTATCATTTCCGATCGGGATACGCAGTTTACTTCACACTTTTGGAGAGCAATTTAGAGGGAGTTGGGTACCCCAGTAAAGTTGAGTACATAATTTCACCCTTAGGCTGACAGGGAGTCCGAGCGTACATGTGTTATTCGACTTTGGATGTTCATGGGATCAGTTCTTGCCATTAGCGGAGTTTTCTTATAATAATAGCTATCGGATGAGCATTCAGATGGATCCTTATGAGGCGTTGTATGGTAGACGGTGAGGATCGCCAGTTTGATGGTTCGATCTAGGAGAGGCTAGGTTACTAGGTACAAACTTAACTCATGAGGCCTTGGATAAGGTCAAGATTATTCAGGATAAACTTCGCACAACTCAGTCTAGGAAAAAGAGTTATGCCGATCATAAGGTTCGTGATGTGGCATTCATGGTGGGAGAGAGAGTATTGCTTCGTGTGTCGCCTATGAAGGGTGTTATGATATTTGGGAAGAAGGGTATGTTGAGCCTTGGGTATATCGGGCCGTTTGAGATTCTTGATAGAGTGGGGGAGGTAGCTTATAGACTTGCGTTGCCTCCAGGTTTATCCTAAGTTCATCTGATATTCCATGTGTCTATGCTCCAGAAATATCATGGTGACCCGTCCCACGTGTTAGATTTCAGCTCTGTCCAATTGGACAAGGACTTGACGTTTGAGGAGGAGCCGATATCCATTTTAGACCAACAGGTTCGCCAATTGAGATCTAAGAGTTATCCTTCAGTTTGAGTGCAGTGGAGAGGCCAGCCCATTGAGGCAGCTACCTGGGAGTCCGAGTCGGACATGCAGAGTAGATATCCACACTTGTTTGCTAATTCAGGTAAACTTCTATGTCCGTTCGAGGACGAACATTTTTCTTAGAGGTGGAGATTGTGATGACCCAAGGGGTCATTTTATAAATTTAGACTCCGTTCTAGGCTTAATAACCCTAAAATGATTAATTTTAAATACCTCGATTGGAGTGCCCAGTTCGGGCGTGAAACCGGAAAGCTTTTGTGTTAAAATATGAGAAATAGTAATTTCTAGAGTTAAAATTTGATTATAGTTGACTTTGGTCAACATTTTGAGTAAACGGACACGGATCTGTGTTCCGACGATCTCGGGAGGTCCGCAATAAAATATGGAACTTGGGCGTACGCCTGGAAATTAATTCCGAGGTCCCAAGACTTAGAGAACAATTTTTGAAGAAAAATGTTCTGCTGGTTAATTCAAGAAATAAAGAAATTAAATAATATGTGAAATATATGATATCAGGCCCGTATTTTGGTTCCGGAGCCTGTAATATCTGTGAAGTTTCATGAGAATCAAAGTTGATTTGATGCAATTCAGACATCCGGTTGAAAAGTTAGAAATTTGAGTGTTCTTGAGAAAATCTTGAGTTTTGAGGCTAAATCTGTAGATTTTGATGTTAGTTTGATGATTTGATTTCACAAACAAGTCTGTATGATGTTTTTAGATGTGTGTGCATGTTTGGTTTGGAGCCACGATGGCTCGGGTGAGTTTCGGGTAGGCTACAGGGTGTCTAGACTTAGAAAAATATCGCAATAGCTGAGCATATGGTGTACAGGTCTCTGATCTCACAAATGCGAGGTCGGGCTTCGCAAATGCAAAGCCAATGTCTTGTCCCTGATATCGCAAATGCGAGGTCCTTGGTCGCAAATGCGAAGGACCATGTTCGCAAATGCGATGTCCTGTTCGCATTTGCGATATATTCCCGGAAAGCCCAAGGTTCGCAAATGCGAACCCCAGTTCGCTAATGCGAGAGCCGCAGCCTGTAATATCAGCTTTTTGACGGGATTTTCCCTTCTTTTCCAATTTTCTAAAACCCTAAACCTCCATAGGCGATTTTCCAAAGATCCAAACTTCTCTAAAATGTTGGTAAGTGATCTCTAACTAATTTCTTTCAATTTCTAACAACTTTTAACAATGATTTCAACCAAAAATCTAGAGTTTCCATGGTAAAAAATTTGATTTTTGGGTAGAACTTAGCAATTTCAACCGGATCCACCGAAGCTATTTCCTCTAGACAGAATGAGGCTCCCGTTGAGAGAGGACCTCGAATTGAGGTCGGATTCCAATAACAATTGTATACTGTGCTCGGGGGAGATTGGGTAAGCGGGTTTTGGTCCGAACCTCGAGTTTAGACCAAGCGAGTCCGGGGTGAATTTTCAAAATTTAATAGGGAAACTTAGGAAGACCACTACTTTCAACAAAGATGATTCCTTTAGGCTATGATTGATAACGTTGGACAAATTGTGATTAGATTCGAGCGGATTAGAGGCAAATTCTAAAGGGAAGACAGTGCTAGAGCAATGTGCTTGCGAGATTGAGGTAAGTGTTTGGTCTAATTTTGATTTGAGGGAATAGGAGTCCCCACTTGTTTGCTATGTGAAATTCATGGGTGTGGTGTAGAGGTGAGGTGACGAGTATCTATACACCACCCAATGTTTCTGTTAAGCATGATCCCTTCCCCGTTCCCAACTCAATTGATTCTTGTGTTAATTGTTCTTTGACTATTTGGTGTTGTTACATTGTTGTTAAACATTGTGGTGGTTATTTATTGGTTGTTTATTGTGTTCCCTTGTTGGACAAACAATTGAACAGTTTGGTGTTGTTTTACGAAGTTTATATATACATTGATGTTTCTGTTGGTTTCATGATTGAGAAGATATTGATGAAGTTTATGAGAAATGCAATTTCTTATTTAATATTGTTGAGACAGAAATATTGTGAAAGTTTTCATAAATTAATATAAGGTTATGATATGTCTGGTAGGAGTGGGTTGCACGCCGCAACAAGGTGTGATAAGGGGGGACATGTGGTATCGAGTTGCACGCTACAACAAGAGCGATAAGGGTGATAGATGTAGGGGGGAGAAATAAGGGATTCCAGGTGGGAGCGGGTTGCACGCCGCAACAAGGAGCGATAAGGGACCACTTATATTTTGCTGGTTTTCAAAAATGTTTTACTGTTTTTTTTTAAACCCAAGGATTTGAGACTTACAGATTTGAAAAGCTTAAATGGTTATTTTATTATTTTTCATATTTTCAGCACTACTTTTATTCAAAGTTAAAGTTTGAAAACTTGGAAATTATTGAGAATTGGTTATAGCCGAGACCTGAAAAAGGCGGCTAAATTATTCTATTATAGTTAGGCGCCTAGCAAGTGTGGTGTTAGGCGCCACCACGACCCCAAAGGTTGGGAATATGGGTCGTGACAAGTTACTCACTGGGTCACCTTCAAGTCAAAAGATGTTGGGCAAGCATATGCGTATACTTTTGCGTAAATTTAAACTTGATGCAAGTTCCCTTAAGACCATGAAAATTGTCTTTGAACGGTTGAGGATGACGTCCTTAGATCATGAAGTCCCGGGCCATGAGTTGTGCGGTAAGGGATTCACAGTCCATGAAATGATGTTCTCGGGCCATGAAAATGGTGCCTCCGAACCATGACGCCTTTGAATAATGATGTGCAAGTTTGATAGATCCTCAGGCCATGGAATGATGTTTCCGGCTATGAGGATGGTGCCTTCAGACTATGACGCCTTCGGACAAGTTGGCTATATTTCAGCCCATGAGTTGCAGAGACATGATGCTAGAGGAAGCAAGATAGAGCTTAGTCTTGCGTGAAGTTGAAGGCAGAGCTTAGCCCGAGAGAGGAGATCAATGCAAGAGAGACAGTGCTTAGTCTCATGCGAGATTTGGGATAATGCTTAGTCTCATGCAAAGAGAAGGCAGTGCTTATCCTTATGCAAACAGAGAGGCAGGGCCTAGCCTCGTGCAAATGGAAGGCAGTGCTTAGCCTTATGCAGATAGAGAGGCAGGGCTTAGCCTCATACAGAGACAGGTCTTAGTCTCATGCAAAGATAATGCAATGCCTAACCTTATACAAATAGGAGGCAGGGCTTAGCCTCATGCAAAATTCGGGACAGGGCTTAGTCTCATGCAAAGAGAAGGAAGTGCTTAGCCTTATGCAAATAAGAGGCAGGGCTTAGCCTCATGCAGGATTAAGATAGAGCTTAGTCTCATGCAAATATAAGGCAGTTCTTAGCCTTATGCAGTTGGGAGGCAGGGCTTAGCCTTATGGAGGATCGAGACAAAGCTTAGTCTCATGCAAATAGAAGGCAGTGCCTATCCTTATGCGAATGGGAGGCAGGGCATAGCCTTATGCAGGATCGAGACAGAGATATTAGGGTAGCATTTGCTCCACTCTGTTTGAAGATCATGTTCAAGCTATTAGGGTAGCATTTGCTAAAGCAGAGTTTCGTTTCAAAAGCATACGTGCATAATTTTCAAAGACATAGTATTATATAGTTCAGAAATTAGTTAGATGAACCAGTAACTGTGACACAATCATAGACATTGTGACTTCTTATGTCGTAGAACTTTGAGGGTCCTCCCCAAAATTCTGCCCCAGTTAACTAGATGACCTTTCTAACTGCTCCATACGTTGCGTTTGGCTGAACTTGCTTCATCTTGATTATGGGGGAAATAGAAATTTTATTGAATTGTGACCGAAACCACTGGGCTACCTACGTATCCCCTCTTAAACGGGAATCAGGTTGAGCGTAGTTCAATTTACATCATATAGAAAAATATAAGATGATTTTACACATAATATCTTTTGATAGCGTCTGAGTTGATTGGCTTTGGCCAAATTTCCTCGTCCATCTCTGCAAGTATGAGCGCTCCTCATGTCACTACTCTGTGAACCATGTAGGGACCTTTCCAATTGGGAGAGAATTTCCCTTTTGCTTCATCTTGATGCAGAAAGATCTTTTTCAGCACCAGCTGCCCTGGTGTGAACTGTCTTGGCTCGACTTTTTTGTTGAAGGCGCTGGACATTCTGTTCTGATAAAGCTGACTGTGACATACTTCATTCATCATCTTTCCGTCTATGAGGGCTAGTTGCTCATAGCGGTTCCTTATCCATTCTACGTCACTAAGCTCGACTTCTTGTATGATCCTCAAGGAAGGGATTTCTACCTCGGCGAGAATGACAACTTTAGTACCGTAAACCAGCAGGTAAGGAGTTGCTCTGGTTGATGTGCGGACTGTGGTACAATATCCTTGTAAGGTGAATGGTAGTTTCTCGTGCCTTTGTTTGTGATTTTCTACCATTTTCCTTAGTACTTTCTTGATGTTTTTGTTGGTAGCTTCAACAACTACATTCATTTGAGGCCTGCATGCTGTGGAATTCTTGTGTTTGATTTTGAAAGTTTCACACATGGCTTTCAACAAATCACTATTGAGATTGACAGCATTGTCGGTGATGATGGACTCTGGAACTCCAAATCGACAAACAATTCCGCCGTGGACGAAATCCACAACGACCTTCTTGGTCACAACATTTTCTAAGATGCAGCTTCATCCTATTTAGTGAAGTAGTCGATGGCCATAAAAATGAATCGATGCCCGTTTGAGGCGGTGGGCTCGATTGGACCAATAACATCCATTCTCCAAGCAGGAAAGAACAAGGTGGGCTTGTTGCATTAAGCTCGTCCGACGACACTCTTATCATGTCTGTGTGTATCTGACTTTGGTAGCACTTCTGAACATACCAGATGCAGTCTGTTTCCACGGTCATCCAAAAGTTACCGGCCCTGAGTATCTTCTTGGCCAAGAAAAAGCCATTCATGTGTGGACGCAGGCTCCAACATGTATCTCCTCGAGATATTTAGAAGCCTCTTTTGTGTCGACACACCTTAACAGTCGCATATCAAAAGTTATTCTATATGGGGTTCCTCCACTTTGGAAGAAGTGATTGGACAACCTCCGAAGCGTGCGTTTCTGAGTATGGTTTGCATGCTCCGAGTATTCTCCTTTCGCCAAATACTCTTTGATATCGTGGAACCAGGGTTTTCCGTCCATTTCCTCTTCAACATGGGCACAGTACGGAGGCTGGTTATGGATCCTTATTGGAATGGGATCAATGAAGTTTTTGTCTTGATGTTGTATCATTGATGACAAAGTGTCCAATGCGTCAGCGAACTTGTTCTGAATTCTGGGGACATGCCAAAACTCTATCTTTGTGAACATCTTCTTCATTTACTGCACATGATGCAAGTAGGGTAGTACCTTGGAATTCTTGGTAGCCCACTCTCCTTGTACCTGGTGCACGAGAAAATCTGAATCGCCGATCACCAGCAGTTCCTGAATGTTCATATCAACAACAATGTTGAGCCCTAATATGCAAGCTTCTTATTCTTCCATATTGTTAGTGAAAGGGAATATGAGTTTTGACAACACCGGATAATGTTGACCAGTTTCTGATACCAAAACGGCTCTGATGCCAACTCCTTTGAAGTTTGCCTCTCTGTCGAAAAATATTCTCCAACCATTGTAGGCTTCAGCAATGTCTTCTCCTACAAATTATACCTCTTCATGGGGAAAATACATTTTCAAGGGCTTGTATTCTCCTCCCACAGGGTTTTCGGCAAGGTGGTCTGCCAATGCTTGCCCTTTGATTGCTTTCTGAGTTACATAAATGATGTCGAACTCACTCAGCCAGATTTTCCACTTGGCCATCTTTCTGATAGGCATGGGCTTCTAAAAGATGTATTTTAAGGGATCCATTATCGATATGAGATATGTCGTATAGGCACAGAAGTAGTGCCTTAGCTTCTGAGCTATCCAAGTTAGAGCGCAACAAATGCGTTCTAGTAGAGAGTACCGTTCTTCATAAGGAGTGAACTTCTTACTAAAGTAATAGATGACATGTCCTTTCTCCCTGTCTTGTCATGTTGTTTTAGAACTCAACCGAAAGCTCCATCTAACACTACAAGGTCGAGTAGTAGTGGTTTACCCGGCTCCGGTGGGACTAGGACTGGTGGTGGGGACAAGTATTTCTTGATTTTGTCAAAAGACTTTTGAAAATCCTCGGTCTAGCTGGTTGCAACGTCCTTCTTTAGAATTTTGAAAATCGGCTCACATATTACTGTGGATTGTACAATGAAATGACTGATGTAGTTGAGGCATCCCTGGAAACGCATCACATCTTTCTTGATTTTTGGTGGTGGTAATTCTTGGATGGCTTTGACCTTTGATGGGTCCAACTTTATTCCTCCGGGATTGACAATGAATCTCAGCAACTTTCAGGCATGAACCCCGAATGCACACTTTGCGGGATTTAGTTTCAGGTTATACTTCTACAACCGGTCAAAGAATTTCTTCAAGTCTGCTATGTGATATGCGGCCTTCTTTGATTTAATAATGACATCATCCACATATACTCTATCTCTTTACGTATCGTGTCGTGAAAAATAGTTGTCATGGTTCTCATGTAGGTGGCCCCAGCATTCTTCAGATCGAATGAAATCATTTTATAGTAGTACACTCCCCACGATGTAATGAAGGTTGTTTTCTCGGCGTCTTCCTCGTCCATCCCGATATGATGGTAACCTGAAAGCAATCTACAAAGGAGTGGAGTTCATGTTTGGCGCAATTGTCGATCAGAATATGTATATTTGGCAGCGGGAAATCATCCTTTGGGATTGCTCTATTGAGGTCTCGATAATCAACACGGACTCTGACTTTCCCATCCTTCTTCAGAACAAGCACAATGTTGGCTAACCAGGTTTGATATTCGACTACCCTGAGGACCTTGGCTTTGATCTGTTTAGTAACCTCCTCTATAATTTTTAGACTCATATCTAGCTTGAATTTCCTGAGTTTCTGCTTTACCGGCGGACACATTGGGTTTGTGGGCAGCTTGTGGGCCACTATGGATGTGCTCAATCCGGTCATATCATCGTATGGACATGCAAAAATATCCTCATATTCTTTCAGGAACTGAGTGTATTCCTCTTTCTCTGACAGTAACAAATGGATGCTTATGCGAGTTTCCTTAACGGTTTCAGAATCTCCCAAGTTGACTATCTTAGTCTCGCCCAGGTTGGACTTGGGCTTGTTCTGAAAATCCTCTACTTCTCTGACAATTTCCTAAGGTATTACATCCTCTTCTTCTGAATCATTGTCCCTTTGTTGCGTTGTCTCATTACATGTCACAGTTGTCGGTTCATCAAGATAGGAAATAGTAATGTTGTAGGGATAAAGATATGACATAAAAGTAGTAATAATAAAACATCAAGCCATTTAAAGCGTAAAAAGAATGTTTTTCAATAACTCAAATAATGTTTTGAGAACATTGAAAATATTATTTAAAACAAAAATGCAAAAGGGGAAATCATTTTTTTCAAAAAAAGTAAACAATGCTATTCATCCTTGCTACCTCGGGACTCGTCGGGACCTTGATGGTCTAACACTCCAATTCTTGGGGAATGCTTCTCTCTCCACAACTTGGATAGTAGGGCCTTCATCCTCCTCCTTCTCGACGATCACACATCAGTCCATATCATCATCTTCCAAGATCAGATTCCTCAATGCTGCCAACGCTTCTTCTTCCTATGATCCCTATATGTATCGCCCTGGTGGAAGGTATGACTTAAGTGCGGCATGGGTTGCTCAAGAGGGTATTATGGAAAGCACCACGGTGATGACCAATCATCGTATTCCTGCCAGGTGTACTGATACCCCAACCGAAAGGTGGTACCATGACGCTTCAGTTGTATTGGCTTGGAGATACCCTGAAGATTTTTATCAAGCCCCTTGTCGGGATCGTACCATCTCCATGCTAGCGTGCTTTCTATCTTGATACTCCACCAATTATCCTTCTCGATCGCGTTAACACACTCGATACACAGGTAGATTTTTCCACCTAACTTCCTTTTGTTTTCAACAACCAGAACAGTCTGACTAGTGTAAATAGGGTTGCTCCCATCTCCATGGATGATCACTTATTAATGGTTCCATTCGAACTTCACATCCTGGTGCAAAGTAGATGCTACAACCCCAGCAACATGTATCCAAGGTCGTCCCAAAAACAGATTATAGGAGGCGGATATGTCCAGCACATGAAACTCAACATCAAACCAGGTAGGAACCATCTACAGGCAGAGATTAGTTTCTCCAATGGTAGCCCTTTGAGGCCCATCTAACTCTTTCACATTCATAGTCCCTGCTCGTATCTTGTGTAAACATTTGCCTAACCTCTTCATAATTATCAATGGGAAAATGTTGAGGCTGGATCCTCCATCTATCAAAACTCTGGCGATGAATTTATCTTCGCATTGCACTGTGATGTGCAGTGCCGTATTGTGACTTAACCCTTCAGGTGGCAGCTCGTCCTCATGGAAAGTGATTTTGTGGCTTTCTAGCACCTGCCCCACCATATTGGCTATTTCTCCGATTGTGATGTTGTTGGGAACATATGCTTCATTCAACACCTTCATCAGAGCATTCCTGTGTGTCTCAGAATTTTGCAACAATGACAAGATGAATATTTGGGCGGGAGTCTTGTTTAGATGATCAACGATAGAGTACTCCCTTGCCCGTACCTTCTTCCATAGGTCATCGGGACCAGTCTCAATAACAGGCGATTTATCGGAAGCTTTCTTACTGGTTTCTCCCAAATGTTCAAGTGTATAAACCCTTCCAGTTCTGGTCATTCCTTGTGCAGTGCCAGATTTTTCCATTTTCTCTTCTCCCTTTCTTCTAGCTTCGGCTACATAATCCCTAGGTACAACATTGGAAATGAAGGGCGGTGTGGATGCCACCTTTATAGTGAAAGGTGTGGCCACCTCCACCTCAAATGGAGTGGGTGTTGCTGCAGGTGGTGTTACTTCTACTTCAAAAGGAACCGATGCAGCTACCTCATTTTCAACGGTGGTTGTACCTGCATGACAATGGTATTGAGTGTGACTGCAGGTTTCTTAGGATCGTCGCCTTCTCGAATAAGCCCAATTGATCCCTCAGGATCCCATTCTTCATCAGTTTCTATTACATTGACCCCTTCACCCCTATGATCTAGGAGAGGATTATTGCGGACATTAGGTGCACTTCCTTTTCCTGTATGACCTTATTATCAATCACTGTTTGGATCTTGTATTTTAAGGTGCGACACTCATCAACAATTTGTCCCTTCATACCGGAATGGTAAACACAATTCTTGTTTGTATTGACCCATTGAGATGAATTCTCCATTGCCACAGCGGGAATAGGGGTGACATAACCAGCTGCTTTCAATATTTATTACAACTGGTCGATGGGTTAAGCAATGGCGGTGTACTGTCTGGGTGGTTTGTGGTCAAAATTGGGCTTGGGTTTTTGGTAATTTGGACGAATTGTAGGTGACTGATAATAGGATGGTTGAGAATTCTAGGTATGATAGGCGGTAGCAGGTTGGGAATATTTGGGAGGTGATAGTTGGTATGAGGGTGGAGGTGTTTGGTATACAAATAGAGTTTTGGGCCTTGGGCAACCACTACTATTCCCACTTCTTTCTTTTTCGATATGCCGCCTAATTGCAATGCTTTGTTCGTGGCCTACAGTGCATCGAAATTCGTCATTGTTCCACTTTTAATACCTTCCTCGATCCTTTCTCCAAGCTTGATGATATTGGAGAACTTATGATTCTCAATAACCATTAACCTTTTGTAATACTGTGGATCCTACGCCCTGACAAAGAACTTGTTCATCTATTCCTCATCTAATGTCGGCCTGACCTTCACTGCTTCTGATCTACACCGAGTAGCATACTCGCGGAAAGTCTCAGTTGGCTTATTCTTGAGGTTTTGGAAATAGAAAACATCCGGTGCATTCTCTATGTTGAATTTGAACCTGCCCATGAAATCTGACGCCATGCTCACCCAAAACGGCCCATTTCTTGGGATTCTGGCTTATGTACAAAGACAAGGCATCTCCAGTAAGGCTTCTCATGAATAGCTTCATGCGAATCCTTTCATCTTTTTTGACCCCCACGAGCTTGTCACAGTAAGTTCTCAGATGAACCTTCGGGTCACCCGTTCTATCAAACATTTCGAACTTGGGAGGTTTGTAACCCTCCAGCAGTTCCACATCCGGATGTATGCACAAATCTTCATAATTCAGATCTTCAATCCCTTTACCTCCTTCAACACCCTGAACTCGACTTGTTAGTTTCTTGAGCTCCTCAACCATGTGTTTGATGAGCAGGTCCTTCTCGGTGGATTCTGGTGTATATGAGATAGGTTGAGTGGAGTGAGGTAGGTTTCCACGTATATAGGGTTGTTCTGGTGAATGCCAGGAGTTTTTGTGTAGTGGTGATCATTGGTGGAGTTCTGGGGTTCAGGGATAGGTTGTGGGGTGTTTTAAGAAAAGTGATAGGTAGTTTGCGGTTATTGAGTAGGGAGATGCTGAGCAGGGGTTGTATACTTGTGAGGTGCAGGAGGATACTATGGGAGTTTGTTGGGTGCGTTATGAGGCGGTACAAGGTTCTGGGTATTTGGGTGATTGACATCTGGGATATTCAGTGTGAGGGAGAGATTTTCCAAGTTACGGATCTGCTCTAGCTCACCCTGTAGCTCAAGTATCTTCTTCTCAAGCCGTAAAACCAAATCATTTGGGTCCTGAGTGCCCTGACCATCGGAAATTTCCACATTCTCAATGTGTGCAGTGTTGTCCTTTCTGATGCCGTTCATATCTTCAATTTTAGCTTTCTTTTTTCCCTTGAGTACAATTGGATGAGGAGAAGGTGGAAGGCCTCTGGATCTGATAAGCTGATGATGCCAGTATGCGTGAACCAATCTGGGGGAATAGGAATAAACAAAAAGAAAGAAAACAAAAGGTAGCCAAGTCAATAAGAATTCTGAAAAGAGTATTTGCAATATTTAAACACATACTGCGGAAATGTAAATTCGCGTCCTAATTTGGGAGCCTCATTGTGCCCGAGGTAGGCCTAGCGACAAGTTGATTTGGAGAATTTTGGTGCCAATAATTGCCTCATTTCATTAATGTAAAAATAGATGAATCTAAAACGACATTAATATAAGTCACTAGTGTAACTTGGCCTTATTATACTTGAAAAAACAAATAAACCTAATCTACTTAGTCCCAGATGGACCTTCCCGAGACTTGATCTTCTTGGCTCCATCAATTAGGTTCCCTAAGTCGCGCATGCCCAACAACAGGTATATCCTTGCTATATGTCCTCCTTCGCTTCCCTCAGCATTCTGGCAGTCCGCGACTCTCTTCCTTGTCTTCTCCTCCAGCTTCATCAGACCCTCCTCCAGATATTCCAGCCTTTCATTAGACTTGATATCCATTTCCCTCCGTTCATTGATTAGTTCCATGTCAGTCTTGTGTAGCTCTATATGTGTATACGGTCAAAATCGAAAATGGCCGATTTTGAGTTTTCTACGACATTACGAACCTGGTCTCGATGGGATCAAAGCAAAATCTGAGGATCAACCTCGAGGTAAATTACTCGAGGAGAGATATCGAGGTATCGATGTACCTTGATATAGAGTAAAGATCGGAGCCCGTTATGGGAAGGAGCAGGACTCCCAAAAATGTGTGGTTAAAGCTGACAACGCCTGCAAAAATAGTACAAGTCCGTACCGGACCATTATATAGACGTACCAGCTACATTTCTTTGTAATAATTACACATGTACTATGTTGGGATTCCCCCTCCTTTATAAAGGGGACCCTTGTCATTTTTTGGGCACATGATATTTAATACAAGAACATTCTCTTCTCTCTAACTTAAACATATTATACGATTGTCCTACAGATTTATTGCGTTTCATTAATTGTTCTTCATTTATTGCTTATTATTGATCATAAAAGCCTACCCTTGAGGCCCTCTAAGCTGTTATTTCTTCATCGATCGCCTTCTGTCAAGCTCACTAGCTCGACCTCGCGGCCCAGCTTCGGCCAGCTCGAAACCTCATCCCATGGCTGTTTTGTTTGCATAACACCACTACCCTTTGCTCTTATCTCATTTCTCCAGCTCACACTTAGCGTCTACTGCTTAACAACTAGTATTAAAATAAATCACGTATTTTTAGAACCACAAACTCAAATATAATTGTAATTACCATTTTCAAGGTAATCCGTTTGGCGCCCACCGTGGGGCTAAAAATAAGTGATTGTTTTAGTACTGGTTTACTGAAAAACACAAGTCATTCTTCACACTTTTTATTGTCCAAGAATCTTTGATTTTAGGTCAAAATGTCTAACTCAATGAAAGCACATGAAAACAACAATCCTAAAGACCATGGAGAGAACGGTGTGGCTGTTTCAGGCGCCGGTGTACCACTACAAAACCCTGAGGATGCACCAGAGCCAATCGCCGTGGATGTGGGCTCATGCAACGCCCAACATGTCGATATAAGCTCCCACACGGACGGGAATATACGCCAGGAAAACCAACGTGAAGCGCAGAATACTCCTGCTCGGGAGGAAAGAGAGGTTAGCCTTCAAGTCATTTTTGAAATGTTACAAGCACAACAGATGGCTATTTTTGAGCTACAAAGCCATCAACAAACACCAAGCAAAGCACCAGCGTAAGCAGCTCCTTGAGTCGAGCATGCACCAGAAAGATCGAGCAACAACAGATCGGCAACCGGCCCCGCTATTATGAAGATGCTCGAGGACCTCACAAAGAGGATTGAATCAGGCGAATAGAAGATAGAAGCTAACGACAAATAAATGGATACCTACAACTCGAGGGTCGATCAGATTTTGGGTGCACCTCCGATTCTGAAAGGTGTAGACTCAAAGAAGTTCGTGCAAAAGCCGTTCCCATCAAGTACGACTCCGAAGCCCATCCCAAAGAAGTTCAGAATGCCCGATCTCCCAAAGTATAACTGGACCTCGGACCCTAACAAGCACATCACTGCCTACACTTGTGTTGTAAAAGGAAATGACCTGAAGGACGACGCGATTGAATCCGTCCTGTTGAAAACATTCGGAGAAACACTATCAAAAGGGGCCATGATGTGGTATCACAACCTACCCCCAAATTCAATAGACTCGTTTGCCATGCTTGCAGACTCTTTTATAAAGGCACATACCGGTGCAGTCAAGGTCGCTACAAGGAAGTCCGACATCTTCAAAATCAAACAGAGAGAAAACGAGATGCTAAGGGAATTTGTATCTTAGTTTCAAATGGAGCGAATGGAATTACCATCGATCTCCGATAACTGGGCAGTGCAAGCCTTTACTTAAAAGGAAATGACCTGAAGGACGACGAGATTGAATCCGTCCTGTTGAAAACATTCGGAGAAACACTATTAAAAGGTGCCATGATGTGGTATCACAACCTACCCCCAAATTCAATAGACTCGTTTTCCATGCTTGCAGACTCTTTTATAAAGGCACATACCGATGCAGTCAAGGTTTCTACAAGGAAATCCGACATCTTCAAAATCAAACAGAGAGAAAACGAGATGCTAAGGGAATTTGTATCTCAGTTTCAAATGGAGCGAATGGAATTACCATCGATCTCCGATGACTGGGCAGTGCAAGCCTTTACTTAATACTTGAATTAATGAAGTTCGATAGCTTCGAAGCAGCTGAAGTAGAACTCTGTTGAATATCCCGCCGTAACTTGGGCAGATGTCCACAACCGGTATCAGTCGAAGATCAGGGTCGAGGACGACCAACTGGAGCCCCCTCGGGCTCAGTATATCCTTGCATGCTCCTAGCGAAGGAATCAAGGTTCCCAGAAAGAGAACCGAGGACAAGCAAGGAAAGGTACCAACCATACACCGAAGATCAAGGAAATGCCCCAAGGCGCAATATACCCCGAAACGATCGAAGGATGGATCGAGGACAGAATTCTCGGGGACTAGTGAACAAAACCAGGTTCGACATGCACACAGGGCCGGTGGAGGCACCCCGGTTATTTGAGTAAAACTTCAACATTGATGTTTCAGACATCGTATCGGCCATAGGTAAAATCAAATATACCAGGTGGCCAAAGCCCGTACTATCAGATCCCCTGCAAAGGAACCTTAACCTGGTATGCGAGTATCACAGTACTCACGGTCATAGGACCGAAGATTGAAGACAGCTCAGAGAAGAAGTAGCCCGACTAATCAGTAAAGGGCACCTCCGAGAGTTCCTCAACGACCAAGCTAAAAATCACTTCAGATAAAGACAGGTACACAAGAGGAACGGAACAGGAAAACCTCATCACATAGTTCATATGATCATTGCGGGGACCGACACTCCTCAAGGATCCGTGATCAAGCGAACAAAAGTATCTGTTACAACAGAAAGGAAAATCCGGAGCTGCATGCCCGAGGACATTCTTGCATTCAGTGAAGAGGACTTCGAGACCTTGTCTCAACCGCATAATGATGCACTGGCAATTTCCTTTCTTTTCAATAACATTCAAACTAAATGTGTGCTCATGGATCAAGGTAGCTCGGCCAACATAGTCAGGTCAAAAGTGGTGGAGCAGCTCAGAATTCTCGATCAAATCATACCCACCTCCCGAATCCTCAATGGATTTAACATGGCCAGCGAGGCAACGAAGGGGGAAATCATCCTCCCAGTCAACTTATTCGGTACAATTCAAAATACCATATTTCATGTCATCGAAGGTGACATGAGGTACAATGCGTTGCTTGGAAGGCCATAGATACACAACATGAGGGAAGTACCATCAACTCTTCACCAGATGATGAAGTTCCCTACAAAAGACGGTGTAAAAAGAGTGTACGGGGAGCACCATGCGGTGAAGAAGATGTTCGCGATACACGACGTGGCACCAACATTTATAACCTCCACCTAGGAGGACCCAAAGGAAAACCAGGTCCCCGAAGACGATGAAGAACATGTCCTCACTCCTTGAACCTTCGTTACCCCCGAGGAATCGGATGCAACAAAATCTACAATTGAAGAACTAGAGCAGGTTTTTCTGGTTAAACATCTCCCAGATCGGAAGGTATACATGGGAACGGGGTTAACCCCCGAACTCAGGAAACAATTCATTCAATTTCTCATTAACAATATCGATTGATTTTCTTGGTCCCATTTAGACATGACAGGAATCCCACCGGAAATAATCACCCATCGGCTAAGCGTCGATCCAAGGTTCATACCAGTGAAGCAAAAGAGAAGACATACGTCCGAAGTAAAGTATGCATTCATTAAGAATATGCGTAGATTAGGGAAGTAAAATATCCCGAATGGTTGGCCAATTTGGTGGTAGTACCCAAAAGGGGAATAAATTAAGAATGTGCGTAGATTATAAAGACTTAAATAAAGCATGCTCCAAAGATTCTTTCCCTTTGCCCAACATCGATCGCTTGATTGATGCCACAGCTGGACACAAGATCCTCACTTTTCTCGACGCCTACTCCGGGTATAATAAAATTCAGATGAACCCCGAGGATAGGGAAAAGACTTCATTCATCACAAAGTATGGTACGTACTTCTATAATGTGATGCCCTTCGAGATAAAAAACATGGGAGCCACGTACCAACGCCTAGTTAATAAGATGTTCGAATATCAAATAGGAAAATCCATGGATGATATGCTAGTTAAGTCCCTACGCGCAGAGGACCATTTGACTCATTTGCAGGAGACATTCAACATCCTCAAAAGCTACAACATGAAGCTCAATCCCGAGAAATGTGCCTTCGGAGTAGGTTCGGGCAAATTTTTCGGCTTCATGGTGTCAAACAGGGGGATTGAGATCAACCCCGACAAAATCAAGGCCATCGAAGAAATCACGGTGGTGAACAATGTGAAGGCCTGCAACGGTTGACCGGGCGAATAACGGCATTGGGTCAATTCATATCAAGGTCATCGGATATGAGTAATCATTTCTTCTCCTTACTCAAAAAGAAAAACAGCTTCGAATTGACTCCGGAATGCCAACATGCCTTAGAGGAGTTGAATCGGTATCTATCGAGCACACCTTTACTCCACACCCCAAAGGAGGATGAAACGTTTTACTTGTAACTGGTCGTATCCGAGGTAGCGGTAAGTGGTGTGCTGGTTTGAGAAGAACAAGGTATGCAATTCCCTGTTTACTATGTAAGTCGGACCTTGGGAGATGCCGAAACCCGGTATCTGCACCTAGAAAAATTAGCTCTTGCATTAATAAGTGCATCTCGAAAATTAAAGCCTTATTTTCAATGCCATCGTATTTGTGTTTTAACAACATATCCTCTTCAAATCATATTACACAAGCCCGAGTTATCATGCCGGCTAGCCAAATGGGCCATCGAACTCGGGTGGTATGACATAGAATATCAGCCCCGAACGGCTATCAAGTCCCAAATTTTGGCGGATTTTGTGGCCGATTTTACGCCCGCCCTTGTGGACGAGGTAGAGAAATAACTTCTACTAAAAACGGGCACATCTTCAGGGGTATGGACCTTGTTCACTGACGGTGCCTCAAATGTGAAAGGGTCCGGGCTCGGCATAGTTCTGAAGCCACCTACGGGCGCGTGATTAGACAATCTATAAAAACTGCAAAATTGACTAATAACGAAGCCGAGTATGAGTCTATAATTGCAGGTCTCGAATTGGCCAAAGGCCTAGGAGCAGAAGTCATCGAAGAAAAATGTCATTCCCTTCTAGTGGTAAATCAGGTAAATGGGAGCTTCGAGGTTCGATAATATAGGATGAAAATATACTGTGACAAAATTCAAGTCACATTGCATCGCTTCAAAGAATAGAATCTTGTCCACATACCTCGAGAGAAAAACAGCGAGGCCGATCCACTCGCAAACTTGGGATCATCCGTCGAGGAAGATAACATACTCCCCGGGGCTGTTGTTCAGCTATCCAAATCAGCGATTGAAGAAGGCCATGCCGAGATCAACTCCACCAACCTGACATGGGATTGGAGAAATAAATACATCGATTATTTGGGAAGTGGGAAGCTACCTGCGGACTCAAAAGAGTCGAGGGACCTACGAACCAAAGTAGCTCGATTCTCACTCGACAAAAATGAAACTCTATACAAAAGAACCTTCGATGGGCCCCTAGCAGTAAGCTTGGGACTGGGGGACACATATTACGTTCTCCGAGAAATCCACGAGGGCACATACGAAAATCACTCCGGTGTAGATTCCTTAATTTGAAAGGTGATCATAACAGGTTACTATTGGGACATCATGGAGAAGAACACTAAAGAGTTCATCCGAAAATGCGACAAATGTCAGAGATTCGCTCGGATGATCCACCAACCCGGTGTACAGCTACATTCAGTCTTATCGCCTTGGCCGTTCATGAAATGGGGAATGGACATCGTCGACCCCTACCGACGGCACCTGGTAGAGCTAGATTTATTCTATTTATGACTGACTACTTCTCAAAATAGGTGGAAGTGCGGGCCTTCGAAAAGATAAGAGAAAAAGAAGCCATTAGCTTTATCTGGGACCATATCATGTGTCGATTGGGGATCCCCTTCGAGATAACAAGTGATAACAGGAAGAAGTTCATCGGAAGAAAAGTAACAAAGTTCCTCGAGGATCATAAAATCAAAAGGATCCTGTCAACACCCTACCACCCATGTGCACAAACAAAACCATCATTCAATACTTGAAAAAGAAGTTAGAAAATGCAAAAGGAAAATGGAGAGAAATGTTGCCCGAGGTTCTATAGGCATATCGAACAACTCCAAAATCGAGCACAGGGGAGAAGTCGTTCTCACTGGTGTATGGGTCTGAGGCTTTGATACCGGTCGAGGTCAGAGAGCCAAGGGCCAGATTTTGACATGCCACCGAGAGATCAAACAACGAGGCCATGACGATAGCCCTCAAACTGTTAGATGAAAAACGAGAAGCTTCACTAGTCCGAATAGCCGCCCAAAAACAAAGAATCGAAAGATACTATAACAGGAGAACAAACCTTCGACATTTTGGAGTCGGGGACTTAGTCCTAAGGAAAGCCACCCTAAACACTCAAAACCCTAATGAAGGGAATTTAGGACCAAGATGGGAAGGACCATACTGCGTCCTCGGATTAATCGGCACAGTTCCTACAAACTCGACACCATGGAAGGCGAGCAGCTTCCAAGCAATTGGAACATATCAATCATCAAACTCTATTACTGCTAGGGTAAAACCTTCTCCCTTTTCATTTTGTGCTCCACACTAAATTTTTACAGGTGTCCGATGGAAGACACCGAAACATCCTTCAACTCAAAGACCCCTGGTTTTAAAGCATGCGTTGCACTCTTTTCCTTCGATCGGATTTTATCCCAAAAAGGGTTTTACCGGCAAGGTTTTTAACGAGGAAACATATATATGCTAGCTAAGGAGAACTCAACACGTATTCAAGTCTCCTCTTCGATCAACCTCAAATACTGGGGGGCATCCCCCCCGGAAATCACCTCCTCGAAGAAATTGAAATATGCCAAAGAGTGTCCCGACAGGAGAATGATGTATCGGAACAAACAATTGAATGAACCGTGTCCGCGTAGAATTATCGAACCCTCGACGGCGAAAACATGTATTCTTGTACCAAGTAATCAAAGGAGTATTCTTTATCACCAAAAACACTTCATGCTTCGAAGAAGCTTTATTTTCTCGCAAGAAACGGCCCTAGGGTCAAAAAAGCCCGAACACTCGAGGACTGTCGTCAACAGTCAACCCACCAAACCATACAAACACAGAATCATAACCCCTTAATGAGGCAACCCCGAGCTCATAAGGCCTCGAAGAGGCAACATCAAAGTACAATCCCTCAATGAGGCAACATAAAAAATGTAAGCCCTCCATGAGGTGACGCCAAATCTATAATTGAGCCGTCAAGAACTCGAACCCATAAGATCTCCATGAGGCAACGTCGAGCTTAAAAGACCTACACGAGGCAATATCAAAATTATAAGACCTCCATGAGGCAACACAAAACTTATAAGACCTCCATGAGGCAACTCCAAATCTGTAAGACCTCAAGCAAGGCATACCCAAATCTGTAAGACCTCAAGCAAGGCATGTCCAAATCTGTAAGACCTCAAACAAGACATGTACAAAATTGTAAGACCTTAAAAAAGGCATAATCCCGATCTTAAAGTTAAGGCTATATATCCGAATTTGTAAGACCCCTAAAAAGGCATACCCTTGATATGGACGCCGAGGCTACCTCACTCGGTGACTAAAAGGCTATAGCCATACACAATGACTACAGTCATAACGTTCCGGACAAACTAACGTGACTCGAAGACGTCCGACCGTCACCATAAAATCATAGACCTTCAAATACTTCGAAGAAAAAGGGCTCCGAAAATATCGGCCTTCAAGAAAAAGGCTTCGAACATTCAGCCTTCGAGTGAACCTCCCGAGGTGCTCATTTATCGTCACATAACGACTCGTAATCGAGGTTCTTATCGAACCATCAATAAGCCAGACGGACACAAAAATTCTAAAATCCTTTAACGAGGGAAAACTATATCCATACTAGAGGTCGTACCGACCCAATGCGTAAGAGCCTAATCGCCAGCCTAAAGAGCCCCAAGGATGATTTAAAAAGAGCCTCGGGCCGATCTAAAAAGAGCCTCAGGGCCGACCTAAAACAAGCCTAAGGGCCAATGCGTAAGAGCCTAACGGCCAGCCTGAAGGGCCTCAAGGCCGATTTTAAGACCTAAAGGTCGATGAGCTCAAATCAAAACTTGACTTAAGGACTGATCCCCAAACAATCAAGCTATCGACCATTACTGATTGCTTATCAAAAGAAAAAACCTAAGGGTTTATTTTGAAGTCCAAGATTTCGAACAAATTATCAACAAGCATCACAATCTATTCCAAAAAAATCAAAGGAAAAATGACAAATAACGAAAAAAATGAAAGGCTTTTTATATTGAAGGTTCACAGGGGTGTATTTACAAGGCTCATGCCTAAAGCACTAACCTACCATCGGGGTTTTGCATTCAATGTCTCCCTCGGGGGTTGTGCCTTCTACATCTCGGGCCTCGGTTCCCAAGTCTTCGACGGACTCTTCCTTCATGGGGACCTCGCCTTCGTCTTCATCATCTTCTGAGCCACTGCTCGAATCACCTTCAGAAGTAAGTAGGGTTGCCGATTCCTCCTCTAGGTCTTCACCCTCTCGATCTCAGCAGATAGATCGATGCCCCCTGTATGTATATCCTCGAGGGCCTGCCTCCGAGATCTTAACCGGGCATGCTCAATGGATCGGGTCAATTGAAGCTCGGCTTCCTCAGAAACCTTCATGGCGTGAGCATTTGTAGCAATGACATCCTCTTTGTACGAGTATACGAGCGCATCGTCTTCAGCCCTAGCCACAGATAGCGCAACAACCGATTCAACATGGAGGTCTTTGTATTTACTACTCTCCGCCCTCGCATCATGACTTTGATTCTAAACTGAGGCCACCTTCCCTTGGAGGGTATCTCTCTCGGAGACTATCTCACTTACGTGCCGCTTGAGTCTGAGAATTTTAGCGTCCTTGGCTTGGAGCTCTTCCCTCATCAGGGCATCTTTCCTCTCGAGCTGCAAAGATCAACCCAAAGGTGTTAAACACTAGAGTCGAGTAAGCATGTAAATAAAAGCAAGTAGAAGCTATATTACCTACTCAGCAAGATAAGTCCGCTCTTGAGATGTCGTTCCCAAACGATCCCGAAGGTTACGGAGTTCTTCCTCTTTCTTGGTGAAAAGAGCTCAGAGCTCATCAGCCTCCGAAGAGAGTTTCCTGCACTCCCCTTTGTATTGGGTCAACTCATCTTGAAACTTAGAAAAATTCTGGTTATAAAGCACCATGGGCTGAAAGCGAGAAAGAAACAAAATTAAAAAAATAAAGATCAAGGCCATGAACAGATTTTACGAAAGATTACCTGTTTACAGAGCCTCTCGGCCTCATCGAAAATGAGTGAGGCATTGAGCTCGGGGTTTTCCTCGGCCATAGTAAAAAGTCCTTCAAACACATCTTTATCTTTGATTGATTCCCCCACATCGGAAGATTCTATATTTTTGGAATCCTGCATCTCCCTCGGAGATAAAGCCGGTCCCTGTGGGAAATCACTTACCTCAATAACCCCGACTGGATCGACCGGGGCCTTCTCTTGCTTCTGGAGAGCTTCATAACTAGGGTCCTCCAGCCCGCCTACCGAGTGCACCCCAGCTCGGGGAATATTTTGGCCGTCAATCGGCTCGGGGACATCATTCGATACACCCTCGAAGGCCTCTTCGGCCCGAGGTGGGACAACAACAACATCAAATTCCGATTTAGAAGCCTCCGGCTCAACAAGATGTGGGACGATCAGGTTTCCTCTTCCCACGGGTGCTACAGAGGAGTAATTTTTCTCCTCGCCTTCAGCTCGGGGACTCTGCGATACCTCTGGAGTTAAGGCCGCAGAATCAGCCTTAGGTTATTCCACTTTGGCCTTCTTTGACTTCAAAGGCTCAGTCGATGATTTCTTTCATTTTTTCTTCTCTTTGCCAGGTTTCGGGGGTATCCTCTTCCCCAGGAGGTGCTTCTCTCATCAAGGAGGCCTCTCCCAGACCTGCGCAAATGAAAAATATAAATGTGGGGAATAAGGACACAATCGTGGATATTTCTTTTGAAGGATTCAATTACGACAGGAGTAAGGACTCACCGTGATTCTTAGCTTCCCACCGAGCCCTAGCTAGATTGCGCCACACGCACTCAACATACGGTCAAGTCGAATCTAGCTGGCTAACCCAGTCTGGGAGATCCTTAACCGTGCAGCTGCATCAGCGGAGGAAGTTAGTTCGTGAGGAAATTGATCCAAAAGAAAAACAAATACTTAATTAACATATCCACTTACGTTTCATGTTCCACTCTTTAGGGGACGACATCTTCTCCACTGGAATCAGGTCCGAGGTCCTAACTCAGACAAAGCGGCTCATCCACCTCTATCCTTGACGTCGTCAGTGCAAGCAAAGAAAGCTTTTGAGGCCTGATGTTGGAGCTTAATCAGCCACCACTGAAGAGTCGTGGACTGTACATTCTGGTCAAGGGTAAAGGGCATCCCATCGACCATGTTTGCAAAGTGCCTAATCATGTAAACGATACGCCAAAATGACAGATGGATTTGGCCGAGAGTCACTCGATATATTTTGCAGAAGTCGAGGATCACAGGATCTATCGAGGGAGAGGAAGGCTCCACCAGGCCAAGGGTAAATGGATAGGTATACACATTGAGGAAACCGGCCATGTGTGTCATTATGTCCTCTCCCCGAGAGGGAATCTCCACCAGCACCGCATCCCCTCAGCGGCAGTCGGCCTTTACCTTCTCGGTGTCTGTTACTAAACTAATATATCGAGACATGGGTTCACACTGTCCCCGCTTCGAAAAAGGCTTGTCAACCTTGAAATCGGAGGTCGTTTTCCAGGGTCCTAGGATGCACTCCTCAAAACGAGGAGGTACTGTTTCCTTGCCCTTAGATGAGTGTGAAGAAGAAGAAGGCTTATCGTCTTGGGGATAGTTTTGGAGGTCTTCGCCATTCTTGTTAAAAGACTTCAGAGGGGAGAAGAAACTGTAATTAGATAAAGAACACAAGAGAGAAGTAAGAAGAGCTCTTTTGAAGGCTTGAAGAGGCACTGAAAACTAAGGGGCAAAAGAACAAGTATTTATAGGGGCCAGTCATGTACGTTGGGGAGGCCAAAAGACAGCCAACCGTCGTAATCAATTTGAACGCTTTTCAAGGGTTGTGTGAACGTGACCTTTGAACACCCTTTTGTCACATCAATCTCCTGATATAGCGTAACTAATGTAATAATGAAAGCATTGAAGGGTTGAGAATTCAAATCGTTTCTTGTATTTTCATTCCAAGAAACGCGTGGACTATCTGTATACGGTCAAAACCAGAAATGGCCAATTTTGAGTTTTCTACGCTATTCCGAGCCTGGTCTCGATGAGATCAAAGAAAAATCCGAGGATCAACCCCGAGGTGAATTCCTCGAGGAGCGATATCGAGGGATCGATGTACCTCGAGACAGAGTAAAGATTGGAGCCCGTCAAAGGAAGGCGCAGGACTCCCAAAAATGCTTGGTTAAAGATGACAACGCCTGCAAAAATTGTACAAGTCCGTACCGTACCGTTAAATAGTTGTAACAACTATATTTCTTTGTGATAATTACACATGTACTATGTTGGGATTACCCCTCATATATAAAGGGGACCTTGTCATTGTTTGGGCACGTGATCATGAATACAAGAACATTCTCTGCTCTCTAACTTAAACATATTCTACGATTGTTCTACAGATTTATTGCTTCCATTTATTGCGTTTCACTAATTGTTCTTCATTTATTACTCATTATTGATCATAAAAGGCTACCCTCGAGGCCCTCTAAGCTGTTATTTCTTCATCAATCTCCTTCTGTCAAGCTCACTAGCTCGACCTCGAGGCCCAGCTTCGGCCAGCTCGAGACCTCATCCCACGATTGTTTGGTTTGCATAATACCACTACCCTTTTCTTTTATCTCATTTATCTAGCTCAAAATAAAATATAATTGTAATTACCATTTTTAAGGTAAACAAGATGCTCGGCCTCAGACTCATGAATCCTTTTGAGCAGTTTTTTGTATTTCACTTGGGCTTCAGCAACTTCGTCTATGACCCTGTTTCCTCGACCGATTCCCGGCTCAACTATCCCTGTTATGCTGTCTTCCAACCATGATAGGTAAAAGCCTACATGCCCTGCGTGATACCTGTCCGGCTCAATGGTGTCCTTTTCTACAATAATATTTGAGTACCACATATGTTGAGCTTCACATTTGTATGGGATGCCGTCATCCTGAAAATCTGGCCTATAAAGACTCATTTTAGCAACCTGCGATATGACTTGCTTCCTGTATTCTTGTCTCATAACCTTGATGGGAACATAAAGGTATATGCCTATTAACCCGATCAATACCAAGTGCGGAGTGTCCCTAGATCTGATGATGAACTCGCCAGTAGGGAACTATTCGAACATCCATTGAACCTGATCCTTAATCAAATCGTCAAAAAACTGGACCCATTCTGTAGCATTCTCTAGTTGAGCAAACATGTCTGGGATATAGGTCATTCTCTTAGGGTGATGGAAAGCTATATGATCATTTCACGGCCTTCGTGGAAACTCTTGACGGTATTGACCTCTCTGGAGATGCTCCAATAACCAAACCTGTAGCAGCAGATTACAACTCCCGAAGTGTTTGAACCCCTTCTGGCAGCGGTCCAAGGCCCGACATATGTCAGCTATGATCATAGGGACAATGGTTACGTTTGCCCCTCGATTCCTTCGATTAAGGTTTTGGCTACCATGGCCAGTCTGGTGTGAATTATGTGCCCTTGCATTGGAAACACTATCACACCCAGGAAGCGGACGACGAACACAAAAACCCTGCGGTGAATACAACCCAAGGAAGTGATAGAGAATTCATCATGGAAGATACGATAGGATTTTCTATGACCATATCTTTTATAGAGGTAGTCAAAGGGTATGTAGGACTTCTTCAGGCACTCTAAATCGTCGTTCTTTTTCAAAACCATCATTTTCAAAAATCCCCTAGCTGTACGGTTTTATGGCACCAATAAACAAGGACTGTCCCAAGGTAGTATAGTGAATCCCCCTATTTCTTCCAAGAGAGGGGTCATTTCTATGTTTCCAAAGAGAAACACAGATCTTTCTCCATCCCAGAACATTGTCGCAACTTCAATCAACATATTATTCGGTTGGATGTCTTGTAGAGAAGGCAAATTTCCCAAAGCCTTTTTCACATGCTTTTTGTCACTGATCTTCCGACAAATCTAGCAACAATGGTGGTATGCTACGGACCATGCCAAACCTAGGGACTTCGTGCCTCATTTTCTGAAAAACAAATAAGGTTAGGCCCTTTCCCCCTCCATATTCGACAATTGATACATCAGTGATTAGCATATTGGCACTTATTTCTCCAAATTAATGCACAGATCGTGGTTGCATCCTTTGGGATTATGGAAACCTCGGTAGACTTTTTGACAAGGATTTTCTTAAAGGGTTATTATGTGGACAACCTATTAACCCCGGCTAGGTTTGACCATGATGCATGTACAATTAATCAGAGTAAGGTTTTTATAGAGGTCTAGACTGGTACCCTCAAGCGGACAACTTGAGGGGAAAAGGCACGGAACCATCCACTGCACCGCTGATCGACTAGTTTTACCTCAAATAAGCCTTTCCGAATTCAAAGGGGTGATATATAGGAAGAGCGCAAACACTCATCAAGCGTTGCTATGGTATTGATTACGCACGAGTGGAATATGATGTTGAGCATGATTTATGCAACAGAAAATAGCATGTTATCACGTACTTGCACGTTAAAAAAAATGATAAATGCGATATTTAATAATTGAAAGGCATTTAAGAAAGAAAACAAAGAGACAAGTCAGTTTCCATAGTAAAGAGAAATCGTAAATGCTTGAAAATAGGAAAATAAAGTCACATAAAGTGGGAAAGGGAAAGGGTGTGCAAGTATTAATAGAATAACGCATGCTTAAAGACTAATTCACAAAAGCAAGTTTTTTATGGTAAGAGCCTAAGGGTTATCCCCAGCAGAGTCGCCATATTGTCGTGCCCTTTTTTTTCTCGCGGAATCGGGTTTCGTCATTTTTTGAGACAACTCCCTTCATTTTGGGACGGAGTATGGGATTTGAAGAGTCTCCACCTAACGGATTAAGGTGCATTAGGGAACCTAGAGCAATTAACTCATGAAACTAGTTTGCATTACCAGATATCGGGTAAGGGCTCGAAATTACCTTGAGGGGAAGGTGTTAGGCACCCCTCGAGGTCTACAACGGTGGGTCCCGATCGAACTTAATTAAGCGAATTAGTCTTAAAGCAAAATAAAGCAATATACATGACTTCTAAACATGAATTAAAGGGGTCCTAGATTTTTAGCCTATAGGATCATTTCATGCAATACTTGGTAACTACTCATAGTATTAGCGCACGGGTCATAATTTCCTTTACTATCCAATTACTATCTTTCAATAGTTACCTAAACGTTCCAATAGCTTCTAATTCGTACCTCATGCGTGCACTACCCGTCCCTGACCTATGGTCCTGAGGTAGTTAGGACCTCTATTTAAGGTGGTTCTAGACTGACCTATGTTGCTTAAAAATGAGGAAAATCTAGGCGACAAACAAAATTCAGATAGGACTATCATGTGAGGAGAAAATAAGGGTTCATGTTAACCTCCACAAGTAAACAATAAATGCACGCAATTCAATCAGATAATTTCGTTAGTTTAGGATCCTATAGGCATGATATCTAGATGAGCATAAACAGAATATAAGAAACAATTTATTAAAATGAGCATTGGGACCTATTGGCTTGCCTACTGATTTTATGAAGCTTTGAATATGAGCACTTTCAGGCAGCAAGATTTCACAATTTTTAGGCCCAGAATTCTTAATAACCCTACAGATTTGCCTAGGTGATAACCAAAAATGGTTGAACTCAAAAATGCATTAACAGGACCCTATAGGCATGATATCTACAAGTTGATTAAAGACCTATAATATGATTTCTAAACGAGTTACTGATTTTAATTCATGAAAACAGATTTTATCACTTTTATAGGCATGCTTTCTAATTCGCAAAATTGACTTCTCTTATAGACATGATCTCTAAGTTTACAAACTGATTTCACCTTATATGCATGATATCTATTAGTTTGAATTCTATAGACATGATTTCTAGGTTTTGAAACTGATTCCTTTTATTCCTATAGACATGGTATCTAAGTCGCAACTGATTTTTATATCCGATAGGCATGATATCTATTAATCACATGTGGGTAGAAATCTAAACAAATTGCCAAGTAAGTTTTTTAATTTACACAAATAAGATCCTATTGCATGATCACTAATGCACATTGAGATTGGAAGATGCATAAATCCTATGAAATGCGGAATTGACAGAAAAAACCTATAGGCAGTGTCTCTAGCATGCCAAAAAATGTGAAAAATGAAGAGTCACAAATAGTCAGAAGAAAATCCTATAGGCAGGATCTCTAAATGAATAGTAGCATTCACATAAGGATTCAACATAATAGACCTATAGGCAGGATTTCTACCCGAGTTTTAAATAAAGATATAGAAC
>ML251107.1:4231-19224 GCA_005239495.1 Nicotiana undulata | reverse complement strand
GAAAGCTACTGAACCAAGCCAAAACTCACACTTAGAGAATTTCGCATAAAGCTTCTCCTCTCTTAATCTCTGCAACACGATTCTCAAGTCCTGAGCATGCTATCCCTGGCTACGAGAATAAACCAGGATGTCATCAATGAACACAATAACGAATGTATCAAGGTAGGGCTGAAACACGATGTTCATCAATTGCATGAACGCTGCTGGGGCATTGGTCAGCTCAAATGACATAACCGGAAACTCATAATGACCGTATCTGGTCCTGAAAGCCGTCTTCGGAATATCAGAATCTCGAATTTTCAACTGATGATACCCTGACCTCAAGTCGATCTTGGAGAATACCTTAGCTCCCTGAAGCTGATCAAATAAGTCATCAATACGAGGCAACGGATAACGATTCTTCACAGTAACCTTATTCAACTGCCTATAGTCAATACATATGCGCATCAAACCATCCTTCTTTTTCACAAACAACATCGGCTCACCCCAAGGAGATACACTAGGCCGAATGAACCCCTTATCTAAGAGTTCCTGAAGCTGCTCTTTTAATTATTTCAACTCTTCTGGTGCCATGCAGTAAGGTGGAATAGAGATAGGGTGAATATCTGGCACCAGGTCAATACCAAAATCAATATCCATGTCAGGTGGCATGCCTGGCAGGTCTGCCGGAAATATATCTAGAAAATCACAGACTACGGGAAGAGAATCAACAGATGGAGTCTCACTACTAACATCCCTCACAAACGCAAGATAAGATTCACACCCCTTCTCAACCATACACTGAGCCTTTAAATAAGAAATCACTCTGCTAGGCACGTGCTCTATAGACCCCCCTCCACTCAACTCTCGGAACTCCGGGCATAGCTAAGGTAACGGTCTTAGCATGACAATCAAGAATCGCATGACATGGGGATAACCAATCCATGCCCAGAATTACATCAAAATCTACCATACTCAGTAACATCAAGTCCACTCGGGTCTCCAGACCCCCAATAGATATAAGACACGACCGATACACACGGTCCACAACAATAGTATCACCCACCGGAGTCGAAACATGAACAGAAGTAACTAGAGACTCACGGGGCATATTCAGAAAATGAGCAAAATAGGATGAGACATAAGAGTACGTGGAACCAGGGTCAAATAAAGCCAAAGCATCACTGTGACAAACTGAAATAGTACCTGTAATCACTGCATCTGACGCCATAGCATCAGGCCTAGCCGGAAGTGCATAAATACGTGGCTGGCCTCCACCTGCTCGACCTCCCCCTCTAGGACGGCCTCTAGCTGCCTGACCACCACCCCTAGCGGCCTGGGTAGGTGGTGAAATAACTGGGGCTGAAGCCGAAGGCTGAACCCTCTGCTGAGCTGAACTAATAGGACGACGGGGACACTGCCTCCACTCATGCCCGAACTCTCCACACTCATAACAATTACCTGGAGTTGGAGATGAAAACTGACAAAAACTCCTACCACCGTGATAACCACCAGACGAACCATGCGTAGAAGAACCCTGATAAGATGGTACTCGGGCGGAGCTCTGAGATGGAAGGGCACTAAAAATGAACGTCCCTGATGAGAATTGCGAGGACCCTGCCCCGACGACACACCACTGTATGCTGGGCGAACTGACTGTGGAGGTCTAAATGAACGAACTCTGTTAGGCTGAAATTGCCCTCTGGAAGGGGCACCACTGAAATTTCCTGATCCCCAAGGCCTCTTGACCTCTCTGTCCTCACGATCCTGCCTATGTACCGACTCAATATCCCGAGCAATATCAACAACCTACTCAAATATGACTCCAGACACCCTCTCTCTAGTCATCAAAATCCGAAGCTGATATGAGAGACCATCTACGAACCTCCTAATCCTCTCCCTGTCAGTAAGGACAATCTCAGAAGCATGTCTGGCTAACTCAGAAAACCTCATCTCGTACTGGGTGACTGATAGTTCTCCCTGGCGCAGCTGCTCAAACTGCATGCGATGCTCCTCTCTGTGGGACTGAGGAACATATTTCTCCAAAAAGATCGTGGAGAACTGCTGCCAGGTGAGAGGTGCTGAATCAACCGGCCTACGCCTCTCAAATGATTCCCACCAAGTAAAAGCAGCACCCGCAAACTGAAATGTAACAAACGAGACTCCACTGGTCTCCAAAATACCCGCAGTACGTAGTATCCTCTGGCATTTATCAAGAAAACCTTGGGCATCCTCACCCTCTGTGCCACTGAAAGTCGGAGGCTTAAGTCTGCTGAACCTTTCCAACCTACGCTGCTCATCCTCAAGCATAGCAGCGACCGCAAAATCCTGAGCTGGAGCAACCGGCTGAACTGTGGCTGCTCCTGGTGCCTGAATACCCCGTACAACCTGCTCAGGTGTCCGGGCAGCTGGAGTCTGATTGCCTCCCCCGGCCTGAGCTGCAGTGGCAGTCGTGGACATAGCAACTGCTTGAGCTAAACTGGAACACACCGTCAATATCTAAGCTAGGGTCTCCTGAAGACCCAGAATAACAATAGGCACTGCAGGTGCCTGAGCCTTTCCCGCTGGAGCACCATCGGCGGGAACCTGATCCTGAACGATAGGGGGATCCTGTGGTACCACCCCGACTGCTGCCTGAGCTGGCCCCCTACCTCTACGACGGCCTCGATNACAGACGTCTCCGTACCGATCCACAAGACTCTACTAAACCTGCTCATGACCGTTGAGTCCTATGTTACCTAGTGATCTGATACCAACTTGTCACGACCCCAAATCCTAACAGGCCGTGATGACGCCTATCGTGTAACTAGGCTAGCCAACCATCACTTTACTACGCACTTATTCAATTATAACAGTTCACAATATAACAATAAACATCAGTCATAATAAAGAAATAAATTTCATAAGTCTAACGCCCCCAATAATGAACTAAACCACTCTAAACAACCTCCCAGAACCGGAGTCAATAGTCATGAGCATCTAAGAGTAAATAAATCTAACTTTACTAAAACTATGATATATGTCTCTGAATCAAATGCTAAAACTAAATAAGGAAGGAAAATGGAGAAGCTGTGGACGCTGGACATCTACCTCGAAATCCCGTGAAATGCTGCTATCGAACCTGCGTCAAAATCTGTGCACAGAGGCATAAGGAGTCTTTATGAGTACGCTAACTCAGTAGTAATGAAAATAAATCGCAGTCTGAGTAATATAAACACACAAAACATGTACACAATTCCACAAACTAGTAAAACACCAAGTCACCATAATTCATCAAATAATAAGTTCGAAATCAGTTTTCAGAAATCCCTTGAAAACAAGTGCAATATCAGTATATCTCCATAAAATTCTCAGTAAAACCAGTTCGAAAACGAAGTAAATCACAGTTTGAAAACTCAGTAAAAATCTTCATAAACTGCCCCTTGAGCCAAAATCATTTATCGTAACCATTGCCCATCAGGCATCCTCACCATCACTCAATATCAGCCCATCAGGCATCCTCACAATCACTCTTCATAAGCCCCGCGGGCATCACTCAATCGGTACCGGCGCTCACTGGGGGTGTGTTACAGACTCCGAAGGGGCTCCTACAGCCCAAGCGCAACAATAAGCCACAGCATGGCATAAATTACACACAATATAGGCCCGCGGCCTCATCATATCATATCATCCTCACAATATAGGCCAGCAGCCTCACTCATATCATAACATCCTCACAATATAGGCCAGTAGCCTCACTCAGTCAGACACTCTCAATTTGCCCCTCAGACCATAATACACTGGGTTCTCGACCCAAAAACAGTGTTTCATTTTCGAGAAGTAGTATCAAAATACTCTGAGTGTCAAAACAATTTCACTTAAAAGACTGAGTGAAAAATCATAACATATCAGTGAGGAAAATAGTAAAACATAACCCCCAAAGTGTAAACAAGTCGGCACTAGGCCCCAGACACGGCTTACAGCCCAAAACACATCATAATGTATAAATACTAATTAAGCAAAGGCTTAGAAATCAGTTTCGCAACTCAATAGTCTCCTAAATACGAAAGATATTTCCAAAGTTCCAACCTTTTCATTTCAAAACCCGTGAAAGGGTGCATAGTCCGGGGTTTCATACCCTCAGGACAGGATTTAAAGACATTACTTACCTCAAAACTAGTCCGAAATTATTCCGCGATGCGCTTGCCTCTCGAATCAACCTCCGAAGGCTCCAAATATACCAAGTTCAGATTTTTATCATCTATATGTGCTTAAGGAACAATTTCCAAACGGAAGATATCAAATTTACTCAAAAATCCGAAACCGGGCAAAACCCGACCCCCGGGCCCGCATCCCGAAACTCAAATTTTTTTACATAAATGTGTTCTTCATCTTCTCACGATTCCATACATATAAAGAACACCAAAATCGGAGTTCATTTGACCCCTCAAATCGACCCCTAAAGGTCTCATAATCTCATGCCCCAAAATCCTATTTTTCTACTGTTTTTCATGAATTAAAGGCTGTGATTATGGTCTATAATCATTCATAAACGAGTTTTAATAATCAAATTACTTACCTCTGTGACACCCACTGATTTTCTCCTTCAAAAATCGCCCAAAAAGCTTTCCTCCGCTCAACAATGGTGTAAACGAGGGTTTAAGTCGCGGAAGGGCTTTTAATTAACTGCCCAGGCTTTTGTTCTCCGCGATCGCAGCCTTGGCCCTGCGATCGCACTGACCAATTCCCCCAGACCTCCGCGATCGCAACTAAGCTCACGCGATCGCGGTTCAATAGAACTTCAACCTACGCGATCGCAGTCCGGCTCACGCGATCGCGAAGATCAACTGACCCCGCTCCCCACGCGCCTGGCTATCTCTACGCGATCGCGACCTAAGCCACTCACCTTACGCGATCGCACCCTCACTTCCGCGATCGTGATGCACAATTTCCCCTGCCTTCCTTTAACCTTACGCGATCGCGGACCATTCATCGGGATCGCGGTGAACAAATTCCTGCTGCACTAACACCAGAAAACCATCATTTCTCCTAAGTCCAAAAGTGCCCGTTAACCATCCGAGATTAATCCCGAGCCCCTCGGGACCCCAACCAAATATACCAACATATCCCATAACATCATTTGAACTTAGTTGCACTCTCGAAACACCAAAACTAACATCAAAACACCAAAATTACATCAGATTCAAGCCTAAGAACTTTGAAATTTCTAAAATTCACCAATGATGCCGAAATTATCCAAATCAACTCCGATTGACCTGATATTTTGCGGACAAGTCCAAAATGACATTACGGACCTGTTCCAACTGTCGGATTTCCATTTCGACCCCGATAGCCTATTTTCCACTACCGACCGGAAATCACCAAAAACTAACTTTCGCCAATTCAAGCCTAATTATATACCGGACATCACAAAATTGTTTTGAACATACTCCTAAGTCCCAAATCACCTAATGAAGCTATTCGAACCATAAAATCCACATTCCGAGGTCGTTTACTAATAAGTCAACTCTTAGTTGACTTTACCCATTTTAAGGCTATTTTTAAAGGCTAATTGACTGAACTCTCACTACAACCATTTGATTTCAAGCCTATCAACTCTAATACATCAAATCCAGTATAACCAATATATATCAATTCAATAACAATAATTATAATGCAGGTTTTTACGTAGCGACAGACCGGGTCGTTACACCAGCTTTACTTTACTTTTATTTTATTTATTTATTTATTATTATTGTATTATTCTTGTAGTGTCGATTTTTGATTTTTTAGGAGTATGGAATGCAAAGCCATTGGAAGGATGCTATATCAAACCAGATGGTTAGAACTAAGTGTGAGGTACCCGCACGAAGGACCAGGTCTGGGAGAAGTCTGAGTACCCCATGAGATGCTAGTGCTTCGGACTTTGGCCTACCAGGAAGTTTCTTTTACCATCTTGTATGTATGGGTGGTTATTGGGGGCAATACACATTTTAAGTGTGGGGTGAGAAAATTGTCTGGGTGACTTTCTATGCTATTTTAGTTGTGTTAGTTTAATGGAATAATTTTTTTTTTTACAAAAATAGAAAAGATTGGACTTTTCTCGATGATGGATCTATCACACAATTTTCTTGAGGGATTTAAGTCTAAAGAAAAAAAATAAAAAAAATTCTTTTGTTAGGTAGTGTAGCAATTCCCATTTGGTTTTTCTTTGTGCCGCGGTTCTTTTCCAAGGGTTTTGTTTGAATCGGGTGTAGTTAGTTTTTTTAGGAATAGGAGCCATTGTGTTGTGTTTTGAATTTACGCAATATCTCTTGACTTTGTTATGCCTTGAGAATAGTGAGTACTTTGGTTGTGACGCTTAGGCTCATTTGTTTTACTCTTGTATAAGTACCTTAAATTGTATAAGCTTAACTTTGCTTAACTGCTTTGACTAGAGTGTCTTGATGAATCCAATCCTGAGTGAGTTATGTGTCATGTGTGTGTGAGGTTTGTGTGTTATTCTGTGCATTGTATTTGATGCTTAGAACTTGCCATGTGTGTTTGCAAAGCGAAATAATAGTTTTGTTCAGTCTTGGAAGTGATATAGGCATTTCTTTGTTGAGCCAGGTACGTATATTTTACCCAACTAATTGTTATGTATCGTAGTTAACCCCTTCGAGCCTGTAGTCCTGTTTCTTTGGCAACCGCATTACAAGTCGTACCCATTTTTTTTTTTTTGAATTAACCATCTATTTGAACCTTCTAACCTCTCATGAGCACTTGAATTGTTATGAACCGTGTAAAAGTTAAAGTGTGGGATAGTTAGTTTGGCTTTTGAGTGAAACTAATGAAATAAGGAGAAAGGTGCACTGTTTTGAAAAAGTAAGAGCCACTTGAATTTAAAAAAAAAGGAAAAAAAAGTTGTATTGTTGTGAAAAAAATATATTCCTTGATAAGTGGTGGCTCTTGATGTAATTGTGCTTAAAGAAGTACGGGGTAATATACATTGATGTGAAGGCGGAGTTTGGTTTGACATAAGTATGGAGTTTGAATGTTAAAGTATATGTATTAAAGTGCTTAGAGAGGTGTAGTCACTCTTATATCTAAATACATCCTACCCGTCCCGCAGCCTACATTACAACCAAACAAAGTCCTACTTGATCCTAGACTGAATGAGCTCGATTAGTAGAGTAGTACACTATGGGCAAGCCTATGGTGCATCTTTTGTTGCATATGAATGTTATTTATGAGAGTAAGTGATTCTTTCTATCTTAAGTTCCTAAGTGTTCTTAAATTTTATTGTATGAAACTACTCTCTTTTGTTGTGTGAGGGTACTTGATTCATGAAAGAAAGGTAATGACAGTGACCTCTATGTTAGAGTAAGTGGGTGAGTTGTAATTAAATGCGTGGTACTTGTGAATCAAATCTTGAGATGAAGGTGTAACACCCTTGTGCTTAGTCTATTTTAAATAATTTTGGTATGATGAGTCAAGAGAATTGTTTAAAAAGGTCGTGTCTATATAAAGTGTAGTTTGATTACTCGAGGAAGCATAATGGTTTAAGTGTGGGGTGTTGATTATAGGCTATAATTGCGTAGTTTAGTCGCTTATTACACTCTAATTTGCTGCACTTGAATTGTTTTGCACTAATTGTGTGTTTTATGCCTTGTAAGAGTGATTTCGAGCTATATAGATGTTATGGAATGAATTCAAGTGATTTGGAGATTTGAAGTCTTACTAAAATCCTAAGGAATTAATCCGGGATCGTGCTCGGAGGTCAAATTTGATAGTTAAGAACAAACGAAGACTCGAATAGGCATATTGCGCACTGTCTAGTAAAATAGACATAAATCTTTTCTCCAAACCCCATTTGGTCTATATAATATATGGTTGGAAATATAACTCAAAGGGATACAACTTTCATGTTTTACGTTTTTCCAAATTCCAAACAGAACCGGGTGAAAAATGCGGTCGAAACCGCGACCGCGGACCTAAACGCGGACTGAGGCAGTGCAGTGGGAAAATACCGCGCACGCGCAGTCGGGATGCCAGAAAACTGTCCTTTTCCGCGTAGGAGAAGGTATAATTGTTTGGGCCGACCCTACTTAGTATATATACATGAAAAATGGTATTTTGAGGAGGTTGGACATATTTTTGACACAGATTCGACCTAAGGAGGTATTTTGAGCTGGTCATAATAGGTTGTCTCGTTAAATGGGTCATTGCTAACCTATCCAAAGTTCACTTGATTTAAGAAAAGTTGGGTCAAAATGGACTAAACAATGGGTTGTCACCCAACCCGTCAAAATTGGGCCAAATTTACAATATTATGAATTTTTAAATAAGCATATATAAAAATTATCTTATATTTGGAATAAATATCAATTCATGCCAAAAAATTTCTTTCCTCAATTTGAATTTAGAATTTTATGTGATAGTTCTTCGTCTTATAATTAACAAAGATTAGAATAATAAAAAGTAGCAAAATTAGAACTTTCCGCCCACCTCAAACCCACCTCCCACCACCCCAACCCTCACCCCACTCTCGACCCCCACCTCCCACACTAAATAAAAATATTATTTCGAGTACTTTATTTTAATGTTGCAGATAGAGTATTTTTTTATTCATTTTAACAAAATGAATATTTTTTTTTTTTGTGGTAAACAAAGTATTTTCTTTCACTTCAATAAAATAAGCACTTCTTTTTCATGATGTAGAAAAAGTTTTTTTTTCACAAAATGAGTACTTTCTTTTTATGACGTAGAAAAGGTATTGTTCACAAAAGAGTGTTTTCTTTTCATCTTCTAGAAAAGTATTTTCTTTTGTTTCTACAAAAAATTACTTTCTTTTCATCTTTTAAAAAACCGTATTTACTTTTGTTTCAACAAAAAGAGGAATTTCTTTTCATGATGTAGAAAAAGTATTTTCAGTTGATGTTGTAGAGAGAGTATTTTCTTTTTTATTTCAACAAATAAAAATTTTCTTTTTATGATATAGAAAAAGTATTTTCTTTCATTTCAAATAAAATAAGTACTTTCTTTTGTGATGTAGAAAAATTATTTCTTTTTCATAAAATGAGTACTTTCTTTTAATGTTGTAGAAAAAGAATTTTTTTATTCAACAAAAAGATTACTTTCTTTTCATGATGTAGAAAAAAGTATTTTCTTTTTCTTTCGGTTGTGATATTGTGTTCCTCTTTATTTTTAATTTTTTCATGTTTGATGATTATTTTTATCAATAATAGTTAGTTAAATAAATCATTCAACATCATAAAAAGAAAGTACTTATTTTTTTTGAAATGAATGAAAATTCTTTTTCTATGTCATGAAAAACAATACTCATTGTGTTGATATGAAAGAAAATAATTTTGCTACATCATGAAAAGAAGGTACTCTAAATATTATTTCCCTTCTCTTGATACAGAAAATATTTTCCACCAATTTGAAACAAAAGAATTCATAAAAAAATATTTTTCAAACATTAACCAACCAAAATATGGAAAAATTAGAAAATATTTCTAGAACATGGTTCAAGGTTGAACTTTAAGATTGAGCATTTAAATGGGTCAAGGTGGGAAATCATCATGGATGCATTTGGGCTATGATTTTTTATGGAGGCTTTTGCATCTATACCCACTTTTTAAGTCACGTTTTAACTTATACCCGCTTTGCAAAAACAAATTGCAAGCATACCCACTTTTCGCATAAACTTCAGGCATACGGGCCTGAAGTAGCAAAGACAATCACACAAAACTTCAGCATTCTAGGCTTTTTCAAAAACTTCAACAGAAGGGCTGAAATTATTTAGTTCATTTGTAAAAACTTCAACACTAAATAAGTTGAAATTTTGTCCTGATTAATTAGTTTTGTCATAAAGCTTTTTCAATAACTTCAGCAGAAGATGCTGAAGCTATTTAATTCATTTGTAAAACCTTCAGCACTTTGTCCTGGATTTATTAGTTTTGTCATAAAGCTTTTTCAAAAACTTCAGCAGAAGACGCTGAAGTTATTTAGTTCATTTGTAAAAACTTCAGCACTAGATAAGCTGAAGTTTTGTCCTGGATTCATTAGTTTTGCAATAAAGCTTTTTCAAAAACTTCAGCAGAAGATGCTGAAGTTATTTAGTTCATTTATAAAAACTTAAGCATTAGATAAGCTGAAGTTTTGTCCTGGATTCATTAGTTTTGCAAAGCTTTTTTAAAAACTTCAGCAGAAGATATTGAAGTTATTTAGTTCATTTGTAAAAATTTCAGCACTAAATAAGCTGAAGTTTTGCACGGGTATCAGGAAGGCGGCGCCTAAAGTTGTAAAAATTAGGATATAGATTAAATAATTTTAAAAATATAGGTAGGTTAAATGGGGGTGACCAAATAGGGCTAGGGCGCCCCGCGTAATTTTCATGTTAACTTTGACTAGCCCAAAATAACCCATCTTCTAAACTGTTCCAACCAAACTCATTAATACTTAGGCAAGTTGGGCGAGTTAAATGAGTTTCGGGTAGTTTTGTTGCCCCTAATTCTACCATTAGTTTCATTTCAAACAACATTCAGGAATTTAAATTCATTTAGTTATTTGAATTTTAAACTTTCATATAATGTTCTGTATTAAACTAACTCTTCCACCACTTCTTTAATATTTCTCTTACTATTATTAATATGATACATTACTGCTAGAGGTGTACACAAATCGAGTTAGTTTGGATTTTATAATTACCAAATACAACTAATGTGTTGGATTTTTATATCTATAAACTAAACCAAATAAATAAAATCGGAATTTTCAATCTCGATTTTTCTCGAGTTTTTCAATTTTTCAGGTTTTATTTCGATAAAGTTAAAGTACATAATATGTAACTTGTGCTTCAAATATTTCCTTAGTCCTAATAGGATACAACAATATAATATATTTTTTAAGAAAATAACACAATAATATGAGACAGTCTTAACATTGTACTAAAATATTCAATAACAAAAATAATAAATCACATAAAGATAATATAACTAATTAATAAGCCACAATAAAAATTAACATAATATGAAAATACCATATTGATCATGCTAACATAAGTATAGTATAGCTAATGCGTATTATTAATTATGCAACTAAGCACTAAAGAAAAAGAATACCATGTTATGCATTTTCATTATAAGTCAATGTCAAACTAAAAAATAGAGATTCTAACACTATTGTCATTCCTAGTGTTGAATTGAATTTTCTTTATTGGAACCACCAAAGGATGTGGTGCAGTAGATGAGACTGCTCTTCCCTTAACCAAAGGTCTCGGGTTCGAGCCCTGAGTATGAAAAAATCCTTGGTAGGTAACGCTTCCCCCCGAATGGGGCACTACGCGGCGTGAATCCGGATATAGTCAGGCTCTAATGCGGGTACCGGACACCGAATGAAAAAAAAAAAAAAGAATTTTGTTTGTCAGCATTAGTATCGATTTGAACTTTATTTTACTTACTATCTTTATAGGTTATAAAATTTATTAGACTATTGAATGTTAAGTCCAGGCTTTAAATAATACGTTTAAAGATAAAACTGGGAACAAGTTTAAGAAATATTTATAAATTATAATACAATAAATATTTATATGTATAAAATATTTTTGAAAATCATATAAATATAAATGTCGGGTTAATTTGTTTGGTTTTGGATTGAATTTTTTAAGTTAAAACCAAACCAAACCGATTATGGTAGACTTTTTTTTCTAACACCAAACAATATCACAATCGATTTTTTTCTTCGGTGTGACACAGATTGTCGGTTTGGTTCGGTTTATGATTTTCTTTGTACACCCCTAATTACTGCTTGTTTGGTTGATTGTTACTTACAACTTGTTTGGATTGTTGTTACACATCGTTTCATAATGTATCGTATTGTATTGTAAGGGAACGTTTGATGAATACAATATTTGGATAGATTATATCGTTTGCCGTTGTTTCATGATATCATGTACGAACTACATGAAGATAATACAACATTATAAAGAAAAGTTATGATACGAGGTAAATCTATTATATAAAAAGGTAGGGTAATGATAAAACAAAATAATTTAATAATAGTGAAGGGTGAGATGAGAGAAAAAGACAAGATAACGACGGTCATCACATAAATTGCCACATTTCGTCGTTACGTAACGACGAGTTTAACGATACGATACAATAAAATTTAAGTAACAACCAAAATAATTTTTTTATTTAAAGTAATAATATGATACGATACAATAGGTAACGACCATTCAAACAAGTTGTTATTGTATTGTATCGTATTGTTACTTTAAATACAACAACAACAACAACAACAACAAACCCGGTATGTTACTTTAAATACAATATTTATTTTATTTGTTACTTAAATTTTATTGTACCGTTTTGTTAAATTTGTTATTCTGTAACAACGAAAAGTGTAACTTTATATAACAACCGATTAGGTGTACACAATCTATCCAGAGATAAATCCAAGATTTAAACTCTATGAGTTCAACTTCTAAGGTTCTTATCATCGAACTTATTGTACTTTTAAAATTATGGGTGCACATATACTGTTTGTTACAATTATAGTGAATTTTTACATATAAATATATATGCTTCGCATCAAAAGCTATTTGTTCAATTGAACCCAGTGTCATAAGATTATATCCGCCTCTGAGTTATCTATCCAAATATTATATGATCAAAATAATACAATATAACGTAAATGCGATTCATTACATTATGAAATGAAATCCAAAAACGTTATTAGTCAATTAATATCTTAAACCTAGCACTTAATCAAATACCGTCAAGAAGTTATCAGCACAGCTCAATATAAAGCCGTTATATACAGGGTAAGGTACATTTTACAAGACAATAATTGAAGGGTTAGATCTTAGGTGAAAGAGCTACTACATGTTAACAAACATTTTGTGGGTTAAACTACAACTGTCCTTAAAAGGATCATGTGATTTACAAAATCTCAAGGCATCCAAATACATTTTTAAAATGGCTAGCAGCTACTCCTTCCAAGACCTTCATCTTTGTACAAAGGCAGACACTTGTGTCTCAATGAACTAAAATATAGCAGCATTTTCCCTGCAAAACAACATGTCTTTAGCATTAAAACAAGCTAGAATCTCAAGATCTAAACAATAAAAAAAGGTATAGAACATGGGAGGCAATTAATATAAAGTGAGTCATTGGCATTTTTTTTCCTTTCATTTTGGGGTGAAGAAGATCATACATTAATCTTCTTTAGCATGTCTTCTGGTGTTACAATTATCGCGATCCGAATCAAAGCCCAAGCACTTGAGAAACGCTTGTTTCGCTAGTCCAAAGTAATTGCAAGGGTGCTGCGGACGTACAAAAAGCTTGAAAATGGTTGCGTCTTTTTCTGCAGATCCATCTCTTTCCTGGGATTCATCTGCCCTTGCGATTTCACGGCTCGTGCTAGCTTCAGTTTCCCTTTTAATATTTTGGTTTTGGTTCCGATTCTGGAATGTTAATATACAAGAGAATTATTACTCTCAGAAAACGATCTACTTACTGAAACGAAGATGAGACTCTTTCGAATTCAACAAACGGAGATAATCGCAATTGCTTGTTAGCATTTTCACAAAGATAAATGTCATCGGAAACACTAGGATACAAATAACTGTCAAAAAGAGTTCATACAACATAACTGCTTAATAAAATACCAGTCATTTTTTTTCCATTTTTACCACTATTTTCAAATAACCTATAGTAGTAGAAAAGAAGAAAGTGCCCTTTGAATACACAGCAAAGTTGTTTTTGGCTGTGCTACAGACAAAGTCTCAGAACAATTAGGAAAAAGATCTATAGTACAAAAGGTCAACAGATTAAAATTTCAGCAAAATATTAAAAAGTGAACATGCTGACAACAACCCAACAAAATATGTCCCTATACTTTTGGTAGCTATTGTTGAACAATAATTTATGTAAAGAAATGCCAGCCAAACTCTGTCTAGGTGTGATAAGAAAATTTATCTTAATTATATCATATCCAAAATGTTTCTCTTCCTCTCACAATCTCTCCCCGTTTTTTTATTTAACGACCTACATGTGTATGTGAATTAAGACTATAACGAAGAAGCATACTTTGTTTCTGTGTGACCTATAAATTATAGCCGTAAAACAGTGGGTAGACTACTTATATTATATCCCTTGGGGTGCAACCATTTCCCAGCGTGAATGCAGAATGTTTCATACACCGGACTGCCTTTTAGCAAAGAAATACACTAAGACAGTAGTGGCGGAGTCAAAATTTTCATTAAGGAAAGTCAAAATATGAATAGGTAAACACACAAAAAATTTACCTACCATCAATTTTAAGTGTGCAAGTTTTAATTCAGAAAACAATTCACCAATCTAAAAAGTAAAGCAGATTGAATGTTTATAGTTGGAAAGTACTACCTACCATCAATTTTAAATGTGGTTTTAGCAAACAAGTTTGGTAAAAGATAAGCTTGCTTTAGGAAATCAAGAAGACATTAATTTAATAATTTTCAAATCTACTCTTGCTCAAATAAATAAATCTATACTACGATTTTCTAAAAAGTCTTTCAAAAGTTATTACTTATTTTGAGGAGTGATAAAGAGTAATTTAGTCAAATAATATCTTATTATTAAGAATATTAAATGATTTTCTTAACGGGAATGCCAAAACCTCAAATGACATTTAAAAGTGACAGGAGGCAATAGAGTTACCCGATACTTATATTAAATAATTTAATAGAGGTGCGCGCAAACTCGCCCGAAATTAGTGAACCAACTTTTTTACAAAAAGACAACTATCTACTCATTTTATTTCCCTAAAGCTAAGGTAATTACATCTAGTGGTCCAGAGTAAGAGTTGGTCATCATTTATCAACCTTTGTTTTTTGTGGAAAATAATACCATCATCTTAGCAAACTGAAGAATGGAAGTTAACACTTACATGCTTTTGCTGGTGGCATAAGCAAACCCTGAATAATATACCTAATCTACTTCTCTAACTTTGACAAGAATTGTTCTTTCCTTTGACAACACCCTAACCCCACCACTCAGCCCCCCCCC
>MDKH01038258.1:0-36392 GCA_005239495.1 Nicotiana undulata | reverse complement strand
ACTGTTCCTTCTAGTTGAACTGTAGCCTTTGTATCGCACAATAATTCTGCTTGCAAAACCTCTGGAACTTTTGCTTCAGAACTTGATTCACTTTTGTACTTGTGCGTCACTAATTTCAGCAGTAATACTTTGATTATTTATAGAGACCGTTTGTTGAGTCCATGATACAATTCTGATCCAACTCTTCCTTGGTAGACGAGTTTGATTGTAACTCAACTTCCTTCCTCTATTTCCGTCCTAGCTGAAATCAACTTCTATCTTCTCTTATTAATTTGCAACCTTTTTGTATTAGGAGACATTCTCTTAGTTGTTTGATACTTAGCAATCACTGATATCTCCTAGACCTGTACGATTTGTGATCCAACTGCTTCATTCAGAAGTGTATGCTATGATGGACCTGGTTCAACTAGACACCTGTTGTCAATCTTCAAAACTCATTCAGTGACATGGGCCAACAGATAACTTCAGTCTAATCATGATATTTAAGAGAATTCGGGCACATGAGGTTTTAAGACGTTAGTTACTGCTACAAATCCGGTCTATTATATGTATGCATATATTGTTGTTTTCTTCTTCCAACAAATGTAGGAATAATTTATCGAAACCCCTTAAATTACGACTTTAAAGTTTGTTGAGATCCTAATACTCCTTGATCCACTACTAAGTTTTGCAAATTATTATGGCAATTCGTAGCTCACTATCTCCACCATAACATGCATGCTATTACCAATCAAATGGAAAGCCTGGAAAGCATCAGGAAGGCATTGTTGATGTGGGACATTCATCCCTTCTATTTTCAAGCAGACAACTTCGTGACAGTTTTATGGTGCAGTGCTTTGAACAAGAGCAGCTGCTCCTGGAAGCTAATGATTCCGACACCCGTCGGTCATGCCAAACCCTACAGCTTCGTCGATTTGAAAGAGATGACCGACAACTTCAGTATGAGATCCTTAATTAAGGAGACTAAGCATGGGAGAGTGTTTCGCTGCTTCATTCTCGACCATGAAGTCACTGTCAAAACATGGGATTTCTTTTACCCGTGGCACAAGTGCTATATTGACCATCCGTTTAGATTCTGTAATGAGCTTGAGCTACTGATGATGAAAATCAACATTCAAGCTTGATGAAGATTCAGGGTTTCTGTTTTAACCCCAACTAAATTTTTGTCTGACGAGCTTCGAGACATTGGATGGTATAACAGAGTGAAGGTTGCGATTCAACTTTCAAACCTCTTTACGTGGTTGCATGAGAGGAAATTATCATTTGTGTGTGTTACGTGTTTACTGTATCACTTATCGAGGTTATGCACTTTGTATCAACATTTCAATGTGCAAGATAAAATGAACGAAGAAAAATTGATAAGGGGAGTGTAGACATACAAATTTTTTATTAGATTTAAATCCATAAGATATTCGGATTTAATCCTAAATTAAATGTATTTTGGTCTAAATAAATGTTATGGGCTAATATAAATGATTTTTTCGTTCCTATACACTATTAGAAACTTTATTACCCTAAATGTTCATGTTTAGTAAATTACCCTAAATGTTCATGTTTAGTAAATTACCCTAAATGTTCATGTTTAGTAAATTACCCTACCTACAAAAGTTTTGTTTACAAAATATATACATTCCACCTTAAAAGGCTCTCAATCCATTATTAGTGCCTTCAATTAAGGAATTTAGTTCCACCTTAAATCACTTCCAGAATTATTCCGCATATCCACTGTTATCCACGAAAGGTTTCTTGAGTTTTGATCAGTATTTTTTTTTTGTTTTTTTTTTTTGGAATTATAGTAACTTCATCCCACTATTTCCTGAAGCCACAATTGTGTATATTTCTTTCTCTTTCTAAGAGGAAATTCACACAAATTTTTAAGTGAAGATGAATCTTTGAATTTTATTAAGTGTCTGATGGAAAACAAGATGATGACTGTTCGAATTTAGACCAAATAATCCTTAGACATGAATAATAATTGGCGTTCTTAAATTAATAATGAATGAACTACAAGGGACTTTTTCTCAGTCCTTTGACGCTAGAACGATTTAATCTCCTTTATAATACTGTAATGTCTTTTTAGTCATAAACTCCAACAATATACTTTGGCTTTCCTTTTTATTAAATATTACTTACAACTTTGCTATTTTCATAAGCAAACTTAGAACAATTCTTAACTGATGAAATCATCGTAAGTATATATATGAATATCTGAATACTCAATTGACCTCTAAAAGAAAATTAACTCCCCTCATGTGGAATTGTATATTGTGGTTGGCAACAGAAAATTAATCAGAAGCAAACACCTATATTACACAACAAGCAAAATCCTCTGACAACTTGCACACTTGTAGTTCTAATACCTGAAACAACAGAAGCAAACACCTATATTACATGTACTCGGTTTTGAGTTTTGCAGATTGGATGTGGCTTACAAGGTTACATTCAACTATCCACTTAAATACAAATTTTATACAAATTTTATACAATATGTCTTTTGTATATTTTGTATCGAATTTATACATAGTAAAAATAAATTTCATACAACTAATTATATATGTCACGACCCGAAATTCCCACTGTCGGGATCGTGATGGCGTATAACGTTGAACCCGCTAGACAAACCAACATATTTAATTATATTTAGTAAAACCTTTATTATTAAGCAAGAACAGGTAAAGTCGGCTTTTCCATAAATAAAAACTTAAAAGTAAGAACAGATAAAAAGGAAATACATAATTAAATCCATAAACTTAACAAATTCTCAAACTAGCCAACCCGGATCTTTGGAATCACAATATCACGGACTATCTATGGTTAATACAGATAAAAGGTCTGAAAAAAATAATACATATATTTTCTAAAGTACTAGAAACATAAATAAGGGAAGGTAGGAAGGGGACGCCAAGGCATGCGGACGCCTGCAGGACTACCTCAGAGTCGCCTAGTGGACTGAAGGAAGACACCTAGCTCAATATCCACCGGGTCATGTACCGGGATCTGCACAACAAAAATTATGCAGGTGTAGTATCAGTACAACCGAATTCATGTACAGAGTAGTGCCGAGCCTAATCTCGGCGAAGTAGTGACGAGGCGAGAACACGACAAATAACATCACATGTGCAATTCAATAATATATAAAAGAAATAACGACATGAAGTAAACAATTAAGTACAAACGGGGGAAAACATGCTAGGAAAACAAAAAAGGTAGCAATTACTGAAATAACGGAACAAAGCAACAATTTAAATATCAAAATAACAACAGGAATTAACAACACAGAACAAACAAGTGCACGACATCACCCTTCGTGCTTTACTCTCATCCTCACAAAAACAAGTGCACGACATCACCCTTCGTGCTTTTACTCTCATCTTCACCAAAACAAGTGCACGACATCACCATTCGTGCTTTTACTCTATTCCTCACCAAAACAATAAGTAAATAGAAACGACACGACATTATCCTTCGTGCTTTAAATATCATATCATGGCACGGCATCACCCTTCGTGATTTTACACTCTCATCCTCACAATGCAATAAATAAATATCACTACTAGAAAATGGCTATTTTGCGACTGCAAAAACGGTCAGAAAGTGGTCAGAAAATGCTAATTTCCGACTACATTCAGACCGAAAAGTGGTAGTCGCAAAATAGCTGGTCTGAAATATTTTGCGACCGAATCCGTCCGTAATTTGCGACTGCAGCGGTCGCAAAATCAAAAAAGAAAAAATGACTAATAAATGTGGTAAATTTTCCGACTGACTCGGTCGCAATAAATTTAAAAATTTTAATTTGATATTATTTTTCCCACTACTTCAGTCGCAAATTGTATCCATAATTATAATATTATGGTATTTTATTTGACTTTTCCCGCTATAGTAATCGCAAATCTAATTTAAAAATATTTATTTATTTATATTTGCGACTACGGTGGTCGCAGATGATCCTAATCTGAAATATTTTGATGCATTTTGCGACTACTATAGTCGGAAAACTGAGAATTTTTTGTCACATTCCAGATCATTTAAAGCAATACCACCTGCCAATTCAAATATGCAACAACCAATTAATCCACCATGCCAACCAATTATTTCACAATGCTAACCAATCAATCCACCATTGCAACTAATCAAATCCATAAAGTGCAAAACATAACATTTGTAACTAAAACATCAAAAAAGAGTTAAACATTTTTGCACCATTCAATCTAGTCTAAAACATTACAATCATAGTCAAGTGTAAATATTACCAAGTCTAAGCATCCAACTACGACAAATAGTAATGTCTCAAACATCATAACCATAACAAACTATAACTCATTATCCCCGCCATCCCTGCCATCCTCGCCATTCAAAGGACCAAATGGACGTCCGCTCATAAATTTCTCCACTTGACTCTGCAATTTGTTAAAATTTGCGCGATCTTCTTTCTGTTCCTCCTTCAACTCTTCAACTTCTTTTCATAATGCTTTCACCTCTTCATGATCTTGTGAATAACTCGCATCACCAGACAACAATATCGTAGAACGACCTACGGTATATTGTGATCCAAGACCGTAGGTTCGACCTTTCTTTGCTCCACCAACCACCTGCGTCCATATTGAAGCTACATCACTGAGTGACACTTGGGTTGAGCTACCATCCTCGGAATCGGGTTGACTTTGACGCCATTCCTCAAAACGTTACTGACAGGCTTCCTGAAATTAAAAGTTGGCAATAAAGTGATAAAGGAAGCAGATGGAGGAAAGAGAAAGAAAGGAAGCAGGAAAACATTTTCAAGTCTGGGACTACTGTAAAACAAATATTGAATGAACCAATCATTATGTGAAATGGTTCTCTTCTTTCTTGTGTTTTCTTTAATACTATAATGGTTTTCAGCCACAATGTAATCTATCGTGCAAAGGCCAAGTAATGCCTTATATACTGTCACTACGCGATAGCAATACAACTTGGAAACATATTCAACACAAATATATGCAGGTGGAAGTTTGCTTAAGAACTTTAATTTATGGATCCTCATCACTCATGTAAAAGTAAAAATCATTTAACCAGGTCCTCTCAATAGTTAATATATCTTTTACACGAAAATCTGTAGTCTAATTACTATTGATGTAAGCTTACCTTATTGTGTTTCAATTTCTTCCCCAGAATCGTTAACAGACTAAACTTACTAAAGTTGAAATGGAAAGGCCAAGTTATACTACCTTAACTGATTCATATTATCAGACATGAATTATACATGAAACAAGAAAAGAAACTAGCTAGATAGTTATGAACATTCTAAGAAGTAATTACATGAAACTAGTGATGAGAGTTGCCTGTATCTACTCTGTCCCAAAGAAGAACACTATTTTAAGGCTAGGAAACAAAAGAGAGAAGCTTATATATGCATTGACTAATGCATCAATTAGCTTCCCCTATCAGATTTACAAGTAATTACTTTGAATTTCAATCTCTCATTTCTGCAGGTCAAACATATTATTCCTTTGCAGCAAGTTCGCAAAGGAATCCGCAACTTGATTGGCCTCCCTATAGCAATGTATAATATTAACATTAGCCTGCTCCAACATCTGAGAAGTGTACTCTATAATGTTGTTCATCTTGTAGTTATAAGCTCTCTTCTCATTCAGCATATTAGTCACAATCATGGAGTCTAATTCAAGAGTAAAATCTGTGAAACCACCCAAACAATATCAAGAACAACAATTAGGCAAGGAAAATCAACAACATGAATCATAAATCTCAACAACCCGGCAAGGGAACAACAACAGAAATAATACCGTCCCGGCAAGAGACACAGTTATAATCAATCTCACCCAAGTGTATAACTTAACGAAATATTCCTCAACCGAACAAATAATCAACAGTATTCACCACCAAGAATTTCCATCAAATGAATAACCACCAAAATGAAATTTAATTCATAACTTAGTGAATATGATGAAAATCACATATATCATAAAAATCGACTCACGGGCATGCTTGAAAACAACGTATAGATACTTGTCACCTCACCTATACGCTGAACATGGAATAAACACGTATCAAGTAAGACTCAACACCTATTCCCTCAAGCTAAGGTTAGGCCAAACACTTACCTCGACTTCCACGATCAAAATCAAGCCTCAAGCACTGCTTTTCATTTTGAACCCGACTCCGAAACAATCGTATCTAGACATAATCGACTCAATAACATCAATAAATGCTAAACAATTCAATTCCAATGCTTAATTATAGACTTTCTAACATTCTTACCAAAAATCCAAAAATCGACCCCGGGATCGCTTGGTAAAAACACGAGGTTCGGACCAAAAATCGATCACCCATTCACCCACGAGCCCGAATATATAATTTGTTTTGAAATCCGATCCCAAAACGAGGTCTAATTCCCAATTAATCAAAAATCTCTAACTCTACCCCAAATTCCTAATTTCCTACCCTTAATCTCATGTTTTAGGCCTAGAAATCTAATGGGTGTTGATAAAAACAGAAGAAAATGAGTTTAAGATTATATACCTATGAAGTTATGGTGAAGTTTCCCTTCAAAAATCTCCCAAAGAGGTGTGGAGAAGAAGAAGTTGTGAAAAAGGGATTTAATCCCGTAATGTAATCTGTTTTTGGGGCAAAATAATAACTGGGCGAAAATGTGCTTCGCGTTCGCGGGCCCCTGGCCGCGTTCTCGAAGGGTTGACTTGACTGGCCTATGCGTTCGCAAGCGTTGGGCCGCGTTCGCAGCAAAAAACACCACACAACAACAACCATTCCTTACACAAGATTTTCAAGTCCAAAAACTCCCCGACACCTATCTGAAACACACCCGAGCCCTCGGGGCTCTAAACCAAATATGCACACAACCTCAAAAATATCCTACAGACTTATTCGTGTAATTAAATCACCAAACTAACCTCATAAACATCGAATTAAACCCCAAAATCAATGAAATTTCTCAAAACTTCTAAACTTCAAAATGCGCATTTATGGTCCGAATTACGTCAAATGAGTTTCGTTTCTTACCAAACTTTACAGATAATACCTAAATATTATATCGAACCTATACCGGGCTCCGGAACCAAGATACGAGCCCGATTCCACGAATTTCACATATAATTACTCTTTCAAAATCTCTTATATTTTCCAGAAAACAATTTCTTTAAAAAATTCATTTCTCGGACTTGGGACCTCGGAATTCGATTCCGGGCATACGCCCAAGTCCCATATTTTTCTACGGACCCTCCGGGGCCGTCAAATCACGGGTCTGGGTCCGTTTACCAAAATTGTTGACCAAAGTCAACTTAGTTCAAATTTCAAATTCAAACTTATCATTTTTATCAGTTTTTCCAGCTACACGCCCGGGCTGCGCACGCAAATTGAGTTGAGATAGAAGTAGGTTTTCATGACCTCGGAACACAAATTCAATTAAAAATACATGGGGTGACCTTTTGGGTCATCACAATCTCCACCTCTAAAACAAACGTTCGTCCTCGAACGAACATAGAAAGGTACCTTAGTCGGGGAAAGATGGGGATATCGGCTCCGCATATCGGACTCGGACTCCCAGGTAGCTGCCTCGACAGGCTGACCTCTCCACTGAACACGGACCGAAGGATAACTCTTTGATCTCAATTGACGAACCTGCCGAGCTAATATGGCTACCGGCTCCTCCTCGTAAGACAAATCCTTGTCCAACTGGACACTGCTGAAGTCTAGCATGAGAGGGATCAGAAAGATACTTCCGAAGCATAGATACATGAACACCGGATGCACAGCTGATAAACTAGGTGGCAAAGCAAGTCTGTGGGCTACCTCTCCTACCTTCTCAAGAATCTCAAAGGGACCAATGTACCTAGGGCTCAATTTGCCCTTCTTTCCGAACCTCATCACACCCTTCATGGGCGACACCCGAAGTAATTCGGTCTCCAACCATAAAGGCCAAATCACGAACTCTGCGATCTGCATAACTCTTCTGCCTGGACTGAGCTGTACGAAGTCTATCCTGAATGATCCTCACCTTATCCAAGTCATCCTGAACTAACTCTGATCCCAACAACCTAGCCTCTCACGGCTCAAACCACCCAACTGGAGACCGACACCGCCTACCATACAACGCCTCAAAAGGAGCCATCTGAATGCTCGACTGATAGTTGTTGTTGTAGGCAAACTCAGCTAAAGGCAAAAACTGGTCCCATGAACCTCCAAAATCCATGACACGTGCTCGTAACATATCCTCCAAGATCTAAATAGTATGCTCGGACTGTCCGCCTATCTGAGGGTGAAACGCTGTGCTCATCTCAACCCGTATGCGTAACTCACGCTGAAATACTCTCCAAAAATGGGAGGTAAACTGAGTACTTCGGTCAGAAATAATGGACACGGGCACACCATGCAAGCGAACAATCTCCCTGATGTAAATCTTTGTTAATCTCTCCGAAGAATACGAAACCGATACAGGAACGAAATGTGCTGACTTGGTCAGCCTATCCACAATGACCCACACCGCATCAAACATCCTCTGAGTCTGTGGGAGTCCAACTAAAAAATCCATGGTGATACGCTCCCACTTCCACTCGGGGATCTCAATCTGCTGCATCAAACCACCGGGTCTCTGGTGCTCGTACTTAACCTGCTGACAGTTCAAGAACCGAGCTACATAGGCCACAATATCTTTCTTCATCCTCCGCCACAAATAATGCTACCGCAAATCCTGGTACATCTTTGCGGTGCCCGGATGAATGGAATACCTAGCACTATGGGCCTCCTGCAATACCGACTCACGAAGGCCATTAACATCAGGCACACAAGTACGGCCCTGCATCCTCAAGACTCCATCATCATCAATTGTAACCTGCTTGGCACCTCCATGCGGAACCGTATCCCTAAGAACACATAAATGACGATCATCATACTGCCGGTCCCAAATACGATCAAACAATGAAGAACAAGACATTGTATAAGCCAAAACACTGCTTGTCTCAGAAACATCCAATCTCATGAACCGATTGGCTAAATCCTGAACATCTAAAGCAAGTGGCCGCTCCCCGACCGGTATATAAGCAAGACTACCCATACTGGCTAATTTACGGCTCAAAGCATCAGCCACCACATTGGCCTTCCCCGAATGATATAAGATGGTAATGTCGTAGTCTTTCAATAGATCTAACCATCTTCTCTGCCTCATATTCAACTCCTTCTGCTTGAACAGATATTACAAACTCTTATGATCTGTGAAAACCTCACATGACACACCATACAAATAATGCCTCCAAATCTTCAACGCGTGGACAATGGCTGCTAAGTCTAAATCATGAACTGAATAGTTCTTCTCATGAACCTTCAACTGACGTAAAGCATAAGCTATAACCTTGCCATCCTGCATCAACACTGAACCAAGTCCAACCCGTGAAGCATCATAATACACGGCATATGGCCCTGAACCTGTGGGCAAAACTAGAACCGGTGCCGTGGTCAAGGCTGTCTTGAGCTTCTGAAAGCTCGCCTCACACTCATCTGACCACCTGAACTAGGCACCCTTCTGAGTCAACCTGGTCATCGGGGCTGCAATAGATGAAAAGCCCTCCACAAACCGACGGTAGTAACCTGCTAATCCCAAGAAGCTCCGAATATCTGTAGCTGAGGTGGGTCTAGGACAATCTCTGACTCCTGAAATCTTCTTGGGATCCACCAGAATACCCTCGGCCGACACAACATGGCCCAGAAATGCAACTGAACTCAACCAGAACTCACACTTCGAAAATTTTGCATACAACTAATTGTCCTTCAGAGTTTGGAGGACGACTCGAAGGTGCTTCTTATGCTCTTATCAGCTGCTGGAGTAAATCAAAAAGTCATCAATGAAGACAATCACAAACAAATCTAAATAAGGCCTGAACACTCAATTCATCAACTCCATAAAGGCAGCTGGGGAATTTGTCAACCCAAACGACATCACCAAGAACTGATAATGACCATACCAAGTGCAAAAGGCTGTCTTAGGGACATCAGATGCCCTAATCCTCAACTGATGGTAACCAGATCTCAAATCAATATTTGAAATCACAGTGGCACCCTGAAGCTGGTCAAACAAATCATCAATCCTTGGCAAATGATACTTATTCTTAATAGTAACCTTGTTCAATTGCCTGTAACCAATACATATTCTCATTGTGCCATCTTTCTTCTTAACAAACAACACCGACGCACCCCAAGGAGAAACACTAGGCCTAATAAATCCTTTAACCAACAAATCTTGTAACTGATCCTTCAACTCCTTTACCTCTGGCGGGGCCATACGATATGGCGGGGTAGAAATGGGTTGAGTGCCCGGAGCCAAATCAATGCAAAAGTCAATATCCCTGTCGGGTGGCATACCCGGCAGGTCAGCAGGGAATACCTCTGGAAAGTCACGGACAATGGGCACAGACTCTATAGAAGGAACCTCGGCACTAGATTCACGAACATAGGCCAAACAACCCTTCTCGACCATGCACCGAGCCTTCATATATGAGATAACTCTGCCGAAAGAATGTCCAGGAGTCCCCCTCCACTCCAATCGGGGTACTCCCAGTAAGGCCAAGGTCACAGTCTTGGCATGACAGTCTAGAATAGCATGATAGTAAGATAACCAATCCATCCCCAAAATGACATCGAAATCAACCATATCAAAAAGTAAAAGATCTACACGAGTCTCAAGACCACAAATAACCACTATGCATGAACGGTAGACTCGATCTACCACAATAGAATCACCCACCGGTGTAGACACATATACATGAGTACCCAGGGAATCACGGGGCATAATCAGATAAGGAGCAAAATATGAGGACACGTTGGAAAATGTGGACCCCGGATCAAACAAAACCGAAGCATCTCCGCTGCAAACTGAAACCATACCTGTCTCAGAGGCCTCAGCCTCAGGTCTGGCGGGAATAACATAGCATCAGGGCTGAGCCCCACCAATCTGAACATCATTGGGTCCACCTACTGCGGCCTGACCTCTACCTCTCATGGCCTGTCCTCCACCTCTAACTATCTGGCCTCCACCTCTGGCACCTCGACCTCCACCCCTAGCTAGCTGAGCGGGTGGGGGTGCACCTGGTGCGGGAATCATAGCACGGGAACCCTGATGCTAAGAACCACTAGAAGCTCGAGGGAAATACCTAGAAATGTGCCCCTGGAACACCACAAGAGTAACAAGACCTCTGCTGCTAAGACTGCTGACCCTGAAACTGTCCCTGTCGACAAGAATAACCACCCTAAAAGCTCTGGAGCGGCGGTGCACAGATAGGAGCTGGTGGAGCACTACGGGATACCTGAAGTGCTGACTGGAATGGCCTAGGAGGATGACCTCTGCCAAAAGAATCCCTGCCTCCGGATGAGACACCACTAAATCGGCCAAAATGACGAGGCCTCTTGTCAGACCCCTGACCACTGCCCTGTGATAATACCATCTCAATCCGCCTGGCCACATTGGCCGCCTCCTGAAATGAAATATCATTACCTGTCTCTCTGGCCATCTGAAGTCTAATTGGCTAAGATAGCCCTTCAATAAAACTCCTCACTCTCTCTCGATCAGTGGGGAGTATCATAATAGCATGCCTGACCAACGTGATGAATCGGGTCTCATATTGTGTAACTGTCATAGGGCCCTGCTGGAGACGCTCAAACTGCCTCCGAAGATCCTCTCTCTGGGTAACTGGTAGAAACTTCTCCAAGAACAACTCGGAGAACTGAGCCCAAGACAAAGGCGAAGATCCAGCTGACCTGGTCAAGCAATAATCCCTCCACCCAGCCTTGGCTGGACCAGAAAGACGGAAAGTAGAAAAATCAACCCCATTGGTCTCCACGATCCCCATGTTCCGAAGAACCTCATAGCAACTGTCTAAGTAATCCTGGGGATCCTCTGATGGTGCACCAGTGTAAATAGTAGGAAATATCTTGGTGAACCGATCCAATCTCCATAAAGCATCAGCAGACATAGCTGCTCCCTCAACTGCCTGTGCCACAATACCCGGCTGAGCTACGCTCTCCATAAGGCCCACTAAGCGGACCAGAGCGTCCTGAAGTACCGGGGTGTCAATGAACCCCTCTCGGACCTGAGCTGGTCGAACTGCAATTGTCTGAACGGGAATCTCATCGGCAAACTCTGCCTGAGGATCCTCCACCGGGGCTGCTGCTGTGGGCTGAGCCCTGCCCCTTCCTCGGCCTCTAGTACGGCCTCGCCCTTGGCCTCTCATAGATGAGGAAGCACGCATTCTCGCCATCTGCGAGAGAGTATAATAGAAACTCAATTAGCATTTAGAATTCAAATGGCACGACAGAGATAAATAGATGTGAAGTTATTCCTAACTTTGTAGACTCTAGGGGATAAGTACAGACGTCTCCGTACCGATCCCTCAGATTCTACCAAGCTTGTTCGTGACTTGTGAGACCTAGGAAACCTAGAGCTCTGATACCAACTTGTCACAACCCGAAATTCTCACCGTCGGGATCGTGATAGCGTCTACCGTTGAACCCGTTAGACAAGCCAACGTATTTAATTATATTTAGTAAAACATTTATTATTAAGCGAGAACAGGTAAAATCGTCTTTTCCATAAATAAAAACTTAAAAGTAAGAACAGATAAAAAGGAAATACATATCTAAATCCATAAACTTAACAAATTCTCAAACTAGCCAACCCGGATCTTTGAAATCACAATGTCACGGACAATCTATGATTAATACAGATAAAAGGTCTGAAAGAAATAATACATCTATTTTCTGAAGTACTAGAAACAGAAATAAGGGAAGGTAGGAAGGGGACACCAGTAGGACTACCTCAGAGTCGCCTAGTGGGCTGAAGGAAGACACCTAGCTCAATAGCCACTGGGTCCTGTACCGGGATCTGCACAGCAAAAAATGTGCAGGTATAGTATCAGTACAACTGACCCCATGTACTAAGAGCCTAACCTCGATGAAGTAATGACGAGGCTAGGACACGACAAATAACATCACATGTGCAATTCAATAATATATAAAAGAATTACGACATGAAGTAAACAGTTAAGTACAAATGGGGGAAAACATGCTGGGAAAACAAAAAAGGTAGAAATTACTAAAATAACGGAACAAAGCAACAATTTAAATATCAAAATTAACAACATAGAAAAAACAAGTGCACGTCATCACTTTTCGTGCTTTACTCTCATCCTCATCAAAACAAGTGCACGACATCACCCTTCGTGCTTTTACTCTCATTCTCACCAAAACAAGTGCACGACATCACCCTTTGTGCTTTTACTCTCTTCCTCACCAAAACAATAAGTAAATAGAAACGACACGACATTATCCTTCGTGCTTTAAATATCATATCATGGCACGACATCACCCTTCGTGCTTTTACACTCTCATCCTCACAATGCAATAAGTAAATACATGGCATCACCCTTTGTGCTTTACACTCCTCCTCACCCAAACAATATCAAGAACAACAGTTTGGAAAGAAAAATCAACTACATGAATCATAAATCACAACAACCCGGCAAGGGAACGACAACAGAAATAATATTGCCCCGGCAAGGGATACAGTTATAACCAATCTCACCCAAGTGTATAACCTAACGAAATATTCCTCAACCAAACGAATAATCAACAGTATTCACCACCAAGAGCTTCCATCAAATGAATAACCACCAAAGTGAAATTTAATTCATAACTTAGTGAATATCGATGAAAATCACATATATCATAAAAACCGACTCACGAGCATGCTTGACAACAACGTATAGATACTTGTCACCTCAACTATATGTTGAACATGGAATAAACACGTAGCAAATAAGACTCAACACCTATTCCCTCAAGCTAAGGTTGGTCCAAACAGTTACCTCAACTTCCATGATCAAAATCAAGCCTCAAGCACCGCTTTTCATTTTGAACCCGACTACGAAACAATCGTATCTAGACATAATCGACTCAATAACATCAATAAAATCTAAACAATTAAATTACAATGCTTAATTATAGGTTTTCTAACATTCTTACCAAAAATTCAAAAATCGACCCTGGGCCCGCTTGGTCAAAGCACGAGGTTCGGACCAAAACCCCATCACCCATTCACCCATGAGCCTGAATATATAATTTGTTTTGAGATCCAACCCCAAAACGAGGTCTAATTCCCAATTAATCAAAAAGCCCTAACTCTACCCAAATCCCTAATTTCCTACCCTTAATCTCATGTTTTAGGCCTAGAAATCTAAGGGGTGTTGATAAAAACGGAAGAAAATGAGTTTAAGATTACATACCTATAAAGCTATGGTAAAGTTTCCATTCAAAAATCGCCCAAGGAGGTGTGGAGAAGAAGAAGTTGTGAAAAATGGGTTTAATCCCGTAATGTATTCTGTTTTTGGGCAAAAATAATAACTGGGAAAAAATGTGCTTCGCGTTCGCGGGCCCCTTGCCGCGTTCGCGAAGGGTTGACTTGACTGGCCTATGCGTTCGCGAGCGGAAGGCTCCCCCAAAGCTATGCGTTTGCGACCACACTGGTGCGTTCGCATAGTTCCCCTCTTCCTACTCTCCGCGATCGCGACTATGGGACCACGTTTGCAATGAGTAAACGCTACCCAGCCCCATCCCCTCACTAGACCTATGCGATCGCAACTGGGGGGGGGGGGTGCGTCCGCGTAGAGCAAAGACCCTAAAGCTCCGCGTTCGCACCCTACTCTTTGCGTTCGCGTAGAGAAAATCCCCCCCCCCCCCAAACTTGTGTTATGCGTTCGCGGCCAATACTATGCGTTCGCATAGCAAAAAACACCACACAGCAACAACCAGTCCTAACACAAGATTTTCAAGTCCAAAAACTCCCCGACACCTATCCGAAACACACCCGAGCCCTCGGGGCTTACCAAATATGCACACAACCTCAAAAACATCCTACAGACTTATTCGTGTAATTAAATCACCAAACTAACCTCATAAACATTGAATTAAACCCCAAAATCAATGAAATTTTCAAAACTTCAAAACTTCAAAATGCGCATTTATGGTCTGAATTACGTCAAATGAGTTCCGTTTCTTACCAAACTTTACAGATAATACCTAAATATTATATCGAACCTGTACTAGGCTCCGGAACCAAGATACGGGCCCGATTCCACGAATTTCACATATGATTACACTTTCAAAATCTCTTATATTTTCCAGAAAATAATTTCTTTTAAAAATTTATTTCTCGGACTTGGGACCTCAAAATTCGATTCTGGGCATACGCCCAAGGCCCATATTTTCCTACGGACCCTCGGGGATTGTCATATTACGGGTCCGGGTCCGTTTACGAAAAATGTTGATCAAAGTCAACTTAGTTCAAATTTCAAATTCAAACTTATCATTTTTATCAGTTTTTCACATAAAGGCTTCCCGGCTACACGTCCGGGCTGTGCACGCAAATCGAGATGAGATAGAAGGAGGTTTTTACGACCTCGAAACACAGATTCAATTAAAAATACACGGGATGACCTTTTGGGTCATCACAATATATATACAATTTATCTACAACTTTCACACATTATTTCTACCTAGTTAAATACAATAACATACAACTTAAATACAAATTTATACAATATGTCTTTTGTATATTTTGTATTTGATTTATACACAGTAAAAATAAATTTCATACAACTAATTACATATTATACAACTTATCTACAACTTTCACACATTATTCCTATCAAGTTAAATATAACTACAATAACATACAACTTAAATACAAATTTTATATAAAATTTATACAATATGTCTTTTGTATATGATTTATACATAGTAAAAATAAATTTCATACAACTAATTTTATATTACACATTTATCTACAACTTATCTAAAAATTTCATACATTATTTCTACAATTTTACTACAATTTCGTAAATATAGTGCATATCACGTCTTCTTCTTCTTCTTCATCGAGTTTCAATATGAAATTCAGCCAAAATCAAGTTTAATCTTCAAAACACCCTAAAAATTGAGATATAAACTCCAAATCATATTCCTAATTGTTTGAAACAACACCCAATCCAAACAAACAATGGTTTTTGAAAATTCAAATTCGAATTCAAAGCTTCAAAAATTTTTAATGGTTGTCAATGGTGGAATTTATTCTCTCTTTTTCTTTGCTTTACATTACTGAAATTAGGGATTGAGAGATAGAGAGAGACATATAGAGAATACCCAATTCTTTGCAACAACACCCAATTCAAACAAATAATATTTTTTGAAAACCCAAATTCGAATTCAAAGTTTTAAAGCTTTTTAATGGTTGTCAATGGTGGAATTGTTGCTCTCTTTATCTTTGTTAGGGTTGTTCTTTTAAAATATCTTCTTCTTCATTGAAAATCAAGTTTTGCAAAAGGCGTTAATTGAGGATTTGTACTTTTTGTGAAGAGAAAATCGTGGGTGAGTGTAGAGAAAATTGTGGGGTGTGATACGTGGGTGAGAAGGTGGGTTTTAGAGAGAAAAACGTGGGGAAGTGGGAATATATAGTAGAGTTAATTTAGGAAACTAATTAATACCATTAAATCCCTTAATAAGTACATAAATGGTAATTAGGTATATAAAAAGTAATTATATTAAAAGTTGAGCAGGGAGGGTAATATAGATTCATATATGATATAGGAATGTAAAAATTATGTAATATAGTTGGATTAATTACTTTAGTCCAATAAATATTGGTTAGGCTAGAGTTTGGCTACAAGTGATGAGCCCACTTTAATAAGCCTAATATGTCATCTTCCTAGGGGCCCAGTTTGGTGCCATGTGTCAAATGATATGGCATGCATAGTCAAATGAAAGAGCCAATAGGATCGTGCTACGTGTTAAAATGACAAGGCATGCCAAATTAAATTAAAAGACCGATAAAAGTGTGCAAAATGTGCAAGTGACATGTTCTGGCCAATCAAATGCGACCTTATCACGCTTCAATCTGATTGGTCGGAAAGAGTTTGTTCTCATCACAACTCTTTCCTCCCACAACTATAAATAAGGGTCTTCATAACTCAGAAAAAGAATAAGAAGTTATAATAAGAAGACATAAGGGAGATCGTGGATGAAAGGCCACAATTCTCTGCAAACTGCAAGCGTTCAAGCACTTCAACACAAATTTCAAATATTCAATATCAAGAACAAAGCCAAATCAAATATAAGGCGTTCAAAATCAAGGCTACTTATTCGTGATAGAATGTGTGGCAACCATCAAAGCGTTCACGATGGATAAATCAAATTCAAATTTAATTCAAGATCAAGCTCAAAAGCCCTTGAATTTATATTGAAAAAGTAGAATAAGAGGAATATTAGAGATTGTAACACTCAAATCACTTGAATCAAATACTACAATTGTTGCAATATTTTTCGGTCTTGATTTTATTTTCTCGACGCACATTTATTGTCTACAAACTCGGGCATGCCCAATGAGACAATCTATACATCTCATCTCAACTTTACAATTTCCAAAGTTCAAGAATATCGAAATGGCTTCAAAGAAAATCTAATCCATATTAACGTCCACCAAGACTGCTAATTCCAGATTTTACGCTACTGTGGAAAGTATCATCGATGTTACCTTTGAAAGCATCGGACCAGTTACAAGGAGCAAAGAGCTCTTTAGGAGAACAAGCACTCCAAGTTTCGTCCGTATCAATCCCTGTTTTTGGATCTTCATCCTCAAAAGGAGCAAGATCCTCCATGAACGCACCTGATGAAGGAAGCAATAATGCTGAAAAAGTTAAGAAAACTCTAGCCCTGATCAACTTCTCTGGATCCAGGAACTCTTCTATGAAGGAAGCTGATGATATTTCAAATGATGGATCCTCCCCACTTACACCTCAAAGCATGAGCCAATCGAGCAATGGTGACGAATGCTTCATCCGTGGAGGAGCAGTTAGCAAACTTGACGGAAGCAATCGCTATATTGACCAAGTGCATGTAAAATCAAGATACAAGAATTGAAAAGCTAACAGACAGGGTGCGAATCTTAATGTAAGAAAAAGCCACCCAGACACCTAGAAAGCTCCCAGAAGTTCCATAGAGTAATTCTCCCCCAAGACAAGTAGCATCCGCTAAGGCTATCCATGTTTCATCTGAAGGGATGATTCCAATCGATCAAATAAAGGAGTTCATTGAAGGGACTATAAAAAAGAAATATGAAGCTGCTTCCAAGTCCTCCCTTACCTACGCAAAGTCGTACACTTCAAGGATTGATATGTTGAAGATGCCGACTGGATATCCACCTCCAAAATTTCAACAGTTTGATGGCAAAGGAAATCTAAAGAAACATGTGGCGCACTTCGTTGTGACATGGAACAATGCTGGGACTTATGGAGATTAGCTCATCAAGCAGCTTGTCCGCTCACTAAAAGAAAATGCTTTTGATTGGTAAACAAACCTCGAGGATGGATCTATTGATAGTTGGTATCAACGAGGGCAAGAGCTCCCCAATCGCTTTTATAACACGTGACAATATGTGAGTATGATAGAACTTACAAACACTCGTCAACGAAAGGGTGAACCAGTTATCGACTTTATCAATCGTTGGAGGAATGCAAGCCTAAACTGTAAAGACAAGCTTAGTGAAGCTTGTGGTATAAATATGTGCATCTGAGGCATGCATTGGGGATTGTGCTACATCTTGCAAGGTGTCAAGCCTAGCACATTTGAAGAACTTGAGACTCACGGCCATGGCATGGAGTTAAGAATGGCCTCCGTTGAAAATGAAAGGTTACCCATCCTTGAGCCTCGCAAAGGAAACTACAAGAAAGAAGTCAGGAAATTGAGCAAGTTTGTACCTATGTCTAGAAACAAAGAAGCTATGAATGACAACACATCACATGTGAAGTTTACAACAAAGGTGAGCAAAAATTAGAGTACGAAATCCACTTCTTTTTAAGTAAGCCAAGTGGAAAGTTGATCTAAAAGAAATACAAGAGAAGGAGTACCCATTTCTGGATTATGGTTTGCCAGCTATTTATTAAGAACTCCATGAGTTAAATCTCATTAAGCTCCCTGAAATGAAACGACCAAATGAAGCTGGGAAACGAATGATCCAAATTACTGCAAACACCATCGACTTGTAAGCCACCCTCTGGAGAAGTGCTTTGTCTTCAAGAACAAAGTTATGGACTTGGCTCGCGAAAAGAAGATCGTGCTTGAATATGAGAAAGCAAGCACAAATTAAGTCTCTATCACCTTTGGCTCATTCAGTCCAAATGAATTATGTAGTTTCAAAGAAAGTAAAGATGAAGAATTACTAGAGAAAAATAAAGTTGAAGTTGATCAGCTTGATGATGATGAAGGTTGGACGTTGGTGACTCGTCGAAGGTTCCACAAAAGAAGCCCGCAAAAAGATTCAAAAGAAAAACCAACAAGGAAAATGATGGTAAAAAAACCAAAGAAATAGAATTTAGTTAGGCGTTTGAATTAAGCAAAAGTGGAGGTGCACCACCCTCAAAAGTCGTTACATATGACCTTGGAGGATTTCTTGACACGTTGGTTCCGCATGATGATTTCACGTGATGGTATTGAGGTCTCTTGTTGCAATGATGATAAAGGAGAAGAAAAGAGTGATGACCTACCTTTAGCACCATCTTTAGAAAATCTCACCGAGTCTATTCTTCAAGAAGCTAATGCTTGCGAGAAAAATGATGCATTCACAAATAACGATCTTCTACTAGGTGACTCTCCTCATAACCGCTAGTTGTACCTGGTTGGCTATATGCGCGATGAAAGGGTAAATCAAATTATGGTTGATGAAGGATCCTCAATGAACATCTTGCCAATTCGCACTATGAAAGAACTTGGTATTCCCACGAACGAACTCTTGGAAAGTCGTGTGATGATTCAAGGATTCAACCAAGGGGGACAAAGAGCCATATGTGAGATCAGGTTGGGAATCACCATTGAAGATATGCAATCAAGTGCATGGTTGCATGTGATCGATGCAAAGACTTCATACAACGTCTTGCTTGGAAGACCTTGGATACATGAGAATAAAGTGGTTCCATCTACATACCATCAATGTTTGAAGTATTACGCGGGTGAAGTCGAGAAGAAGCTAGTTGTTGATGACAAGCCATTCACTAAGGCCGAATCCCACTTTGTCGATGCAAAATTCCACTTGAAGAATTGCATTGTGAAGGAACTAAATGCTGTTGATTTCATGAAGGTCAAGAATGATGAGTCCACGACTGAAAGAGCTGAGGTGGTTGCCGACAAAGCCGAGGCTGTTGCTGAGGAGGTATACCCTAACTCAAATAAATCTCATGGAGCGAACACTATGTCTTATGGCAAGAAGGTACCTTCTGCGCTTTTCTCTGTCCTTAAAAAGAAGAAAGAGGAGGGAGAATTAGCCAAAATCCAAAACAATATACTAAGGGGGTTAACTCTTCCGATAAAACAAATTGAGACAGTAACGTTTCCCTCAACGCTACTTGCAGGGTTTGTGTCTAAAAATGATTCGCAAAATGTGGCAATCTTTCCAAAGCGTACATATGAAGGCTTTGATCCTAATGCTTATAGGCTATTTGCAAAAGCTGGATATAATCCCAATGAGCCATAAAAATTAGGGAAGCTCCCATCAAAAGCTGCTACAAGGAAACCACGTGAAGGTCTAGGATACAAGCAACCATCATTAGTTCGCATCTCCATAAGAAGCGCAAGCAATAATCATATCATTGTTGAAGATGCATCTGCCACTTCTAATAGACCACCAGTCTTTGATCGACTTGGAAAATCAACTGTGAGGACTTCTATATTTGAGAGATTGGATCTATTAAATAATGGAAACCAGTTTAGGAGAAATTATCATAATACAAGAACACTCGCTTCGCCCAAAATTCAAAAGATCTCCAAGGATTTCCAATGTATTGTTCCTTCTAAAATGAGGCGACATACGAAACTCGTGGTTTGTGATGAGGTACTGAAGGTAAATCCATATAATGTGGTCTACGCTAAGAAATGTGATTAAGACAAAGAAAGTATAGGTTCTTGTATCACGTTACTGCCCAAGGAGAGTGTGATGTTTCATCTCTAATGGAGGATCCCGAGAAATTGGAGGATGTTTCACCGTGTTATCACATATCCTTCAATGATGGGGACCCTCAAGAAGATAAAGATGCAAAGGATGCTCCACCTGAACTTGAAGAAGGGGTATAGACAACAGTTGATGCCTTAAAAGAAGTTAACCTTGACACTGATGAAGAATCAAGGCCCACCTACCTAAGTGCTTTACTAGAAGTTGATAAAGAAAATGCGTATATTGAGTTACTCAAGAGGTACAGGGATGTCTTTGCTTGGAGTCATAAAGAGATGCATGGATTGGACCCCAAAGTAGCATTCCATCACCTTGTAGTTAAGAATGGTGCTCTTCCTGAACAAGCTCAAAGGCGCTTTAGGCCATACTTGGTTCCCCCTGATTGAAACCGAAGTTAACAAACTCATCGAAGTTGGCTTTATTCGTGAAATTAAATACCCAACATGGGTTTCAAGTATTGTCCCTATAAGGATGAAGAATGTCTAGATTCGAGTGTGTATTGACTTCAGGGATCTCAACAATGTGTTTCCCAAAGATGAATTCCCGCTTCTTATTCCAGAGCTGATTATCGATGCTACTACTGGGTACAAGGTAATGTCATGTATGGACGGTTCATCGGGCTATAACCAAATACGCATGGCGCCAAATGATGAAGAGCTTATTGCGTTACGTTCCCCAAATTGTATTTATTGCTACAAGGTAATGCCTTTTGGCTTGAAGAACGCTGGTGCTACTTACCAAAGAGCTATGCAGATTTGATGACCTTCTCCACAAGAATGTTGAATGTTATGTTGACGACTTGGTGGTAAAATCAAGGAAGATGAGCGACCGCTTGAAAGACTTGATATTGGTGTTTGAGTTGCTGCGGAGGTACCAACTTAGGATGAATACATTGAAATGTACCTTTGGAGTTACTTCTGGAAAGTTCCTTGGTTTAATTTCCAGGCATCGAAGGATCAAAATTGACCAAGCTAAAGTATACACGTTATTGAAAATGCCTGAGCCTCGGGATATTCATGAATTGAAAAGTCTGCTAGGAAATCCAGCATACCTTAGGAGATTCATCTCAAACCTAGCTGGGAGGTGCCATCCATTTGGTCACTGCATGAAGAAAGGCCTTCCTTTCAAGTGGTACCAAGCTTGTAGAAATGCCTTTAAAAGTATTAAAACTTACTTGATGAAGCCTCCAGCTTTGACAACCCCTATACTTGGAAAGTCGTTGATACCATACATTTCGGCACAAGAAAGGTCTGTTGGAGCGTTGTTGGCCTAAGAAAATAGTGAAGGGAAAGAAAATCCCCTTTACTACTTGAGTAGGATGATGACACCAAATGAGCTGAATAATTCTCCAGGCGAAAAGTTATGTTTGGTGCTAGTCTTCTCAATCCAAAAATTGAACCACTACTTTCAAGCTCATGTCGTTCGTCTTGTTTATAGAGCAAATCCCATCAAGTTCGTGATGTCAAAACTTGTCCTTAGTGGTCGACTAGCAAGGTGGTACCTCCAGTTTCAACAGTTTGAAATTGTGTACATCCCTCAATAGGCTATAAAAGGACAAGATTTAGCAGATCACCCCATACCTGATGATTGGGAGCTAACTAACGAACTACCTGATGAGGTTGCAATGGTCATTAAAGTTCAACCTCCATGGAAGATGTACTTTGATGGTGCTGCACATCGCGGAGGAGCTGGTGCTGGCATAATATTTGTCACTTTTCAAGGTGAGGTTCTACCGTACTCTTTTATGTTGATGCAACTCTACTCCAACAACGTTGCTGAGTGTCAAGAATTAGTACTTGGGCTTGAAATGACTATTGAAATAAAAGCAGTTGCAATTGCAAGTCTTTGGTGACTCTCAGTTAGTGATCAACCATCTTTAAGGTAGATACGAGGTCAAGAAACCTGAACTACAACCATATCATGATTATGCTAAAACTTTTATGGGGTGGGTCGACGACATGACTATTGAACATGTTCCTAGGAAATAAAATAAGAAGGATGCTGCTTTAGTTGCCCTAGCTTCATCGTTAAACCTGCCTGATCAAGTGCAAGTTACTATCTGCCAAAAATGGGTAGTACCGCCACCAAATGAGGGTGAAAGCAAAGAAAATGAACTCTTCCATCTTGTCGATATTTCTAAAGTTGAGAAGGAAGAATGGAGACAACCCATTATCTATTACTTGAGGTACGGGATACTTCCATAAAATTTGAGGAGAAGGACTGAAATCCGCTGTCGTGCACCTCGATTCCTTTACTACAGATACTCTGTAAAGAAGATCATTCGAGGGAGTACTCATGCGATGCTTAGGGGAAGATGAAACACTCCAAGCTTTGCAAGAAGCACATTCACAGGTATGTGGATCATACCAGTCTAGACCAAAGCTCTACTTCTATATAAAAAGGATGGGATATTATTGGCCGACAATGGTAAAAGACTGCTTGGACTATGCTCGAAGATGCAAGGCTTGCCAGTTCCATGAAAATTTTATTCATCAGCCTCTTGATGTGCTACATCTGATTGTTGCATCATGGACATTTGACGCTTGGGCATTAGATGTTGTTAGACCGCTACCAAAATCTTCTGGCGGACATTTGTATATCTTGGCTGCAACCGATAACTTCTCAAAATAGGCAGAAGCCATTTCCCTCAAGGAAGTAAAGAAGGAGAATGTTGCAAACTTTATCCGAGTGAATATCATCTATTGCTTTGGCATCCCTCGTTACATAATAATGGATAATGGAAATCCATTCGATAACAAGTTGATGAACAAGATTTGTGATGTCTTTGCCTTCAAACAATGTAACTCATCTATGTACTATGGTGTTGCCAATGGTCTAGCTGAGACATTCAACAGGACTCTATGCAACTTGTTAAAGAAAGTTGTCTCCAAATCCAAATGAGATTGGCATGATTGTATGGAAGAAGCTTTGTGGGCGTACAGGACAACTCACTGCACACCAACAAAAGCTCCCCCTTGAGCGTCAAATACCTTCATTACGATTAACTATTAAATAAGGGATCACTGATGAAGAAAATGCCCGACTTCGACTAGCAGTGTCACGATCCAAAATCCTAACTCAGGTCGTGATGGCGCCCAACACCGGAGTCAGGCAAGCCAACACTTAAATTACTTAGAATTTTCCCCCTATTTAATTAAGCATTACATCGCGTGACAAGTTTTGAAGCTTAAAACACTAAATGAAAAGGGTAATTAGCCAATTTGAACAAAAGCAGTCATAAAAAGGCATGAGCCGATATATGTACAAACCCGTAAACCATAACAACTACCACGTGTGTGCCAGGAACAAGTATGACAAGTCCTACGGGCATACTGACAGAATATACAAAAGACACAATAGAATTGTCCCACTGTCTGAAAGTAATAGACGGGAAATAACAAAAGAAGACTCCATAGTGTTGCTGAGGATCGCCAGGGGAAGCAGCTCACCGTGAAGTCAGGTCCAACTATAATCAAAATCGAGCTCCGGTATGATAACTAGATGCACCAGCCTTAGAACCTGTACAATTAAGTACAGAAGCGTAGCATGAGTACATAAATAAATATGGACCTAGTGAGTATCCAGTCTAATCTCGAAGAAGTAGTCACGAGAGGTCGACTTGACACTTACTAGGGTCCAACAATATAATTTAACAGGATATGATAAAAGCAATAGGCATACGAGGATGATAAAGCAGTAACCATTAAAGGTAACTGCAAGTCAAATAAATATTGGAAGTAACTAAACAATTTCCACTTCATTTTTTTCCGCAAATATCTGTCAATTCAATATCCATGAAATCATTAACAATTTAGGATGCGCATACGGGATAAAGACAACCGGCCTGAGCCATCATAATAACCATATATGTGCACTGCCGAGGGTCAAACGACCCAAACCATAAATGTATCTTTCAATCCACCGTGGTGTACAACCCGCTCCCATGAGAGTGGGGGAAATAACACTTCGCTCGCGGAATGTAAATTGCGAAGCAGTCACATGCACACACAATATCTTCATAATTTACTTTTTAGAGGGCATTCCTTTAAATTATCAAATTCCATGATCTCAAGGAAACAAGCTGCATATAACATGAATTCATAAAGCACATAATTCATTTCGAAGAAGAACACAAGGCATGATGTGGGCCTAACTACCCGGACATAACAATAATAGTCGTTATGTACGGACTCTCGTCACTTTGTACGTACGTAGTCCCCACAAACATTAGCACATAGTCATTTAATTCACCTATGGGGACAATTCCCTCTTATAAGGTTACAAAGGAGATTCACCTCGTGTAGAACCTCCTTTCCGGGTCAAGAATGCGCCCGAAACTCCGAACTCGTCTCCCAAGGACTCGAAACTAGCCAAATGTTACATAAATATATCAATTTATACTCAAAAGTGTGAATCTCTCCTATTTACTTAGTTATTTTATCCTAGAAGAAATCCCGAAATTCACCCCCGGGCCCGCATGCTCGAATTACGGAAATTTTCAAAGGAAACACTTACCCATACCTAAGGATCATTAATATATAGTTTTTGTATGATTTCATGGCTAATTAACGGGTAATTCCCTAAATTTTCATAAATCCCTAGGTTATTACTCTAACCCTTGATTTCCACTAATTAGAAGGTTAATTTAACTAGGAATTCATGCGTTAAACTAACATTAGGGTAGAATTCACTTACCTTTAAGTAGCTAGGTCGTGGGGCTGTTTTCTAAGCTCCCAAGGTCATCTATGGTGGAAGAAAAATGGAGTAAAATGAACAAATCCCGTGTTTTAAAGAACTCACTGCCTACAGTGGTTCCGCACCTGCGGCTCAAGAATCGCACTTGCGGTCTCGCACCTGCGAGTAAATACTCGCACCTGCGGAGAGGATCCCGCACCTGCGGCTCCGCTCCGGCAGAACTTGATCCGCATCTGCGAGAAAAGGGGAGTCCACCTAAAAACGCACCTGCGAGGCTTGGACCGCAAGAGCGGTCCCGCACCTGCGACTGGGCAACCGTACCTGCGGTCACACCAGATCTGGTGCACCAGCAGTTAAAGCTGCTGGTTTTTGGCCTCGTTTGGTTCCCGGGCGGCAGCTGGGTCCACCCGAGCCCCTGTCCAAATATACCAACAAGTCCCAAATCATAATACAGACTTGCTCGAGCCTTCGGAACACCCAAAACAACGCTAAAACTCAAAATCACACCTCAAAACCCCTAGAATTAAACTTAAGAACTTTAAGTTCTTGAATTCGCTAACAACGCGTCGAACCGACCTACACTACTCAGAATGACCCCAAACTTAAGGAATCATATTTCACTATTTGGCGCTCAAACACGTTCCAAATCAAAAATTCTTAAACTTAAGGAATCATATTTCACTATTTGGCGCTGAAACGCTCCCAGGTCATCCAAACCCCGTTCCGGACACACGCACAAGTCTGATATCATCATACGAAGATACCGGAACCGTCGAAACTCAATTCTGAGGTCGTTTACTCAAAATGTTGACCGGAGTCAAACTTGGCCAAAAAGGCCAACCTTAAGGAACCAAAGTGTTCCTATACCATTCCAAATTCTTCCAAATCCCGAACCACCCGTACCCAAAAGTCATAAATCATTAAAAGAAACTACGGGAAGTCTCATTTAGGGGAACGGGGTCCGATAACGCAAAACGACCGGTCGGGTCGTTACATTCTTCACCTCTTAAACAAACGTTCATCCTCGAACGGGTCTCGAATCATACTTGAAGTGCTGAATAAGCGGGGATATCTGCTCCACATATCCACCTCGGACTCCCAAGTCTCCTCCTCTAATGGCTAGCCCCTTCACTGGACCTTCACAGAAGATACTCTCTTGGATATCAACTGGCGATACTGTCTATCAATAATAGCAATTGGCTCCTCCTCGTAGCCCAACTTCTCATCCAACTGAATGGTGCAGAAATCAACCACGTGAGAGAAGTCGGCGTGGTACCTCCGAAGCATGGATACATGAAAGACCGGATGAACTCCTGATAAACTGGGAGGCAAAGCAAGCTCATAAGAAACCTCTCCAACTCTCCTCAATACCTCGAAAGGACCTATAAATCGTGGGCTCAGCTTGACCTTCTTCCTGAACCTCATAATACCCTTCATCAGTGAGACCTTCAACAAGACCTTATATCCCTCCATAAATGATACCTCACGCGCTTTCTGATCCGCGTAACTCTTTTGTCTGGACTGTGCTGTGCGGAGCCTTTCCTGAATCAACTTTACCTTCTCTAAAGCATCCTTCACCAGGTTAGAGCCATACAACTTAGCCTCACCAGGCTCAAACCACCCGATAGGAGAACGACATCGCCGACCATACAAAGCCTCAAATGGAGCCATCTCGATGCTGGACTGATAATTGTTATTGTAAGAAAACTTGGCCAAAGGAAAGAACTGGTCCCACTGACCTCCAAAATTAATCACACATGCCCTGAGCATGTCCTCCAATATTTGAACTGTACGCTCCGACTGACCATCAGTTTGAGGGTGAAATGCTGTGTTGAGATCTATCTGGGTGCCCAACTCACTATGCAATGCTCTCCACAAGTGCGAGGTGAACTGAGGACCTCGATCTGATATAATGGACATCGGCACACCATGTAACCGAACTATATCCCGAATGTAGATTTGGGCTAACCTCTCAGAAGTATAAGTAATAGCTACTGGAATGAAATGCGCCGATTTGGTCAAGCTATCCACAATGACCCAAACCGCGTCAACCTTACACAATGTCCGAGGTAACCCAACCACGAAGTCCATAGTGATGCGCTCCCACTTCCACTCAAGAATGGGCATCTGCTGAAGTAGGCCTCCTGGCATCTGGTGCTCATACTTGACCTGCTGGCAACTTAGACATCTAGCCACATACCTTACTATGTCCTTCTTCATCCGCCTCCACCAGAAATGCTGTTTCAAATCACGATACATCTTCGTAGCACCAGGATGAACAGAATACCGTGAGTTGTGTCCCTCCTCTAAAATCCTCTCCCTCAGGCCATCAACATTAGGAACACATAAGCGGCCCTGAAGTATCAGAACGCCATCCTCTCCAGTAGTAACTTCCTTGGCACCACCCTGAACCATTATCTCCCGTAGCTCTTCCAAACACGGATCATCATACTGTCGGGCCTTAATCTCTCCCAATAACGAAGACTAAGCAACCATATGTGCTAGAACTCGGCGAGGCTCTGAAAGGTCTAATCTCACCAGGCTATTATCCAAGGACTGAATGTCCAAGGCTAGAGGTCTTTCCTCTGCTGCAATATAAGCCAAGCTACCCATACTTTCCTCTTTCCTGCTCAAAGCATCTGCTACCACAATTGCGTTGCCCGGATGATAAAGAATGGTGATGTCATAATCCTTTAATAACTCAAGCCACCTGTGCTGCCTCAAATTCAGATCCCTCTGCTTGAACAAGTGCTGCAAGCTGCGGTGGTCTATACAAACCTCACAGGACACCCATACAAGTAGTGCCTCCAAATCTTAAGAGCACGAACAATCGCCTCCAAATCCAAATCGTGCACAGGGTAATTCTTCTCGTAAACCTTTAGCTGGCGCGAAGCATAAGCAATAACTCTCCCCTCCTGCATCAACACACACCCCAAGCCAACGCGTGAAGCATCGCAATACACTGTATATGTTCCAGAACCAAAAGGCAATATCAGAACTGGTGTTGAGGTCAATGTTGTCTTGAGCTTCTAAAATATCGCCTCACACTCATCGGACCATCGGAATGGGGCATTCTTTTGAGTCAATCTAGTCAATGGAGCTGCAATAGAAGAGAACCCCTCCACAAATCGGCGATAACAGTCTGTTAGGACCAAAAATCTCCTGATCTCTGTAGCTGAAGTAGGACACGGCCAACTCTGAACTGCCTCAATCTTCTTAGGATCAACTTTGATACCCTCTCCAGATACCACATGCCCCATGAATGCCACGGAATCCAACCAGAACTCACACTTGGAGAACTTAGCATACAGATTCTGTTCCCGCAAGGTCTGGAGCACAACTCTCAAATGCTACTCGTGCTCTCCCAGTCTACGTGAGTAAATCAAAATGTCATCAATAAAGACAATGACGAAAGAATCAATATACGGCCTGAATACCTGTTCATCAAATCCATAAATGTTGCTGGGGCATTAGTCAAGCCAAAGGACATCACCAGGAACTCATAGTGACCATATCTCGTACGAAAAGCAGCCTTTGGAACATCCGAGTCTCGAATCTTCAGTTGATGATATCTCGATCTCAGATCAATCTTAGAAAACACCCGAGCACCCTACTACTGGTAAAACAAATCATCGATGCGCAGCAAAGGATACTTGTTCTTAATAATGACCTTGTTCAACTGGCGGTAATCAATACACATCCGTATAGACCCATCCTTCTTTTTCACAAACAAAATTGGAGCACCCCATGGCGATACACTCGGTCAGATAAACCCCTTAGACAACAACTCCTCAAGCTGCTCCTTCAAATCTTTCGGAGCCATACGGTACAGGGGAATGGAAATAGGCTGGGTACCTGAAGCTAAATCAATGCAGAAATCAATATCACAATCCGGAGGCTGCCTGGAAGATCTGAAGGAAATATATCAGCAAACTCTCAAACCACTAGCACTGAATCAATCGCCGGAGACTCGACGATGGTGTCCCGCACAAAAGCAAGATACGCCAGACAATCCTTCTAGACCATATATCGAGCCTTCAGGAATGAAATAACCCGACTGGCTGCACTAACAGAGGAACCTTGGAAACTCGGGCATGGATAAAGTAATTGTCTTGGCATGGAAATCTAGCATGGAATGATAAGGAGATAGCCAATCCATGCCTAGAATAACCTCAAAATCAACCATGTTGAGCAATAGAAGGTCCGCTCTGTTCTCGAACCCGCAGAAGGTGATCACACAAGACCGATAGATCTGGTCTACCACCACAGAATCGCCCATAGGAGTGGACACATATATGGGAGAACCCAAGGACTCACGAGGAACATCCAAAAAATGAGCAAATAAGCTGAAACATATGAATAGGTGGATCCCGAATCAAATAACACCGATGCCACTCTACCACACACTGAAATAATATCTATAATCACGGTATCTGAGGCCACTGTATCTATTCTGGTCGGAATAACATAGAATCTTGCTAGAGCGCCGGATGACTAACCTCCGCCGGAATGAATAGGAGCTGACTGAACTCCCCCTGTCTGTTTCTACCTTTAGGACGACCCCTTCTGACCTGTCCTCCACCTCTGGGTGGCCGGACCGCTGGTGCTAGACACATAGGTTGATAACCCTGTTGCACTGCTTTGCCTCGAAGCCTGGGACAAAACCTCTTCATATGACCTGGATCCCCACACTCATAACAACCTCCAGGCATCATACCCTGCTTCCCCGAAGAAGAACCCTGAATGGATGGAGAGCGATGTGTACTCTCTGGCATAGCACTAAAGTATGGATTGGAGGATCCCTGATGACTAGAATAACCACCGGGTGAACTCTGATTAGCTGGAGGGCAGTAGGAACGCTCTCGCATGGCGCTGAAATGAGGCCTCACTGGGACACCTAGGGGAGGTGGTGGGGGTGCTGAATATGGGGGCTTGCTGGGTTGATCCCTAGAAAACTAACCTCTTCCCCTAACTGGGGCACCTCTGAAGTCTCCGGAAAATCTGGCCCTTTTATCCTGCTTCCCCTGCTCCCTGCTCGTCGACAGATACCCCTCGATCCTGCGAGCATTCTCCACCGCAAGCTGATAAGGAGTCCACATCTCCACCTCTCGGGCCATATTGGCCCTAATACCTAGATGCAACCCCACTACAAATCTCTGCACTCCCTCGGCATTAGTGGGTAGTATCATGAGTGCATGGTGAGACAACTCTAAAAATCTAGCCTTGTAATCTGTCACTGACATTTGTCCCTGCTCCAGCTGCCTAAACTGATACTGCAACGCTTCCCTCTCAGAGGGTGGGATATATCTGTCTACGAATAGCTGAGTGAACTGACCCCAAGTGATAGGAGGAGAATCTGCCGGCCTATTGTGGATAAAAGACTACCACCATCTGCGAGCTCTGCCCTCCAACTGAAAGGTATAGAAGTCCACTCCATGGGACTCTAGTATCTTCATGTTGTGCAGTCTGTCCCTGCACCGGTCAATAAAATCCTGGGTATCCTTGCCTCGCTTACCCCTGAATATAGGAGGGTATCATCGAGTCCATCTATCCAATAACTTCTGCGGATCGCCGTCCGCAGCTGGTCTGGGCTCAGGTGCTGCTGCTATAGGTTGGGCCCCACCCACGGGCAGTGTACCTGGGGTATGATATATTGTTGTTGCATGGCCTACGTCCTGGGCGGTAGGGGTCTGGGCTCCCCCTCCCGCCTGATATGTGGTTGGATTCGCTGGAAACAAGCCTGCCTGGGACATAGTGTCCATAAACCGCATCATACGGCCCATGACCTCCTGGAAGCCTGGCGTTGTCATAAAGTCCACTGGAGCAGGATTTGCTGGGGGCACCTCGCCCTGCTCTTCAATGATGGGGTCCTCCACTGGTGGTGCAACTAGAATAGCTATGGGACGCCATGGTCCCTACCTAGGGTCGGTGCCCTCCCCCGACCTCTACCACGGCCTCGAACGGCGGTGGGTAGCGGCATCTCCCGGGTCTGGAACGTCAATTACGGGTGTACTCACCATCTGTGAGAGAATAGAAGAGTGAGATTTAATACACCATCGACTGCACGATAGAATATGAATAAAGAGAGGTTTCCCAACACCCTATAGCCTCCTGAAGATAAATACAGACGTCTTTGTACCGATCCGCAAGACTCTACTGGGTTTGCCCATGACTAGTGAGACCTACGTGAACCTAGAGCTCTGATACCATGTCGTCACGACCCAAAATCTTAACTCAGGTCGTGATGGTGCCCTACACCGGGGTCAGGCAAGCCAACACTTAAATTACTAAGAATTTTCCCCCTATTTAATTAAGCATTCCATCGCGTGACAAGTTTTGAAGCTAAAAACATTAAATGAAAAGGGTAATTAGCCAATTTGAACAAAAGCAGTCATAAAAAGGCATGAACCTATATATATACATACCCGTAAACCATAACAACTACCACGTGTGCTAGGAACTAGTGTCACAAGTCCTACGGGCATACTAACAGAATATACAAAAGATACAATAGAACTGTCCCACTGTCTGAAAGTAATAGACGGGAAATAACAAAAGAAGATTCCATAGTGCTGCCGAGGATCGCCAGGGGAAGAAGCTCACCGTGAAGTCAGGTCCAACTATAATCAGAATCGAGCTCCGGTCTGATAGTTAGATGCACCAGCCTCAGAACATGTACAATTAAGTATAAAAGCGTAGCATGAGTACATAAATAAATATGTACCCAGTGAGTATCCAGTCTAATATCGAAGAAGTATTGACGAGAGGTCGAGACACTTACTAGGGTCCAACACCACTTTTAACAATTTGGCATGCGCATACGGGATAAAGACAATCGGCTTGAGCCATCATAATAACCATATCTAAGCACTGCCGAGGGTCGAACGGCCCGAACCATAAATGTATCTTTCAATCCGCCGTGGCGAACGGCCTGCTCCCATGAGAGTGGGGGAAATAACACTCCGCTCGCGGAATGTAAATTGCGAAGCAGTCACATGCACACACAATATCTTCTTAATTTACTTTTTTGAGGGCATTCCTTTAATTTACCAAATTCCATGATCTCAGGGAAACAAGTTTCATATAACATGAATTCATAAAGCACATAATTCATTTCGAGGAAGAACACAAGGCATGATGTGGGCCTAACTACCCGGACATAACAATAATAGTCGCTACGTACGGACTCTCGTCACTTTGTACGTACGTTTCCCCCGCAAACACTTCATTTAATTCACCTATGGGGACAGTTCCCTCTTACAAGGTTAGAAAGGAGACTCACCTCGTGTAGAACCTTCTCTCCGGGTCAAGAATGCGCCCGAAACTCCGAACTCGTCTATCGATGACTCGAAACTCGCCAAATGTTACATAAATATGTCAATTTATACTCAAAGGTACGAATGTCTCCTATTTACTTAGTTATTTCATCCTACTTGATGAAATCCCGAGATTCATCCCCGGACCCGCATGCTCGGATTTCAGAAATTTTCGAAGGAAACACTTACCCATAACCTAAAGATCATTAATATATAGTTTTTGTATGATTTCATGGCTAATTAACGGGTAATTCCCTAAATTTTCATAAATCCCTAGGTTATTACTCTAGCCCTTGATTTCCACTAATTAGAAGGTTAATTTAACTAGGAATTCATGCATTAAACTAAGATTAGGGTAGAATTCACTTACCTTTCAGAAGCTAGGTCATGGGGCTCTTATCCAAGCTCTCAAGGTCGTCTTTGGTGGAAGAAAAATGGAGTAAAATGAACAAATCCCGTGTTTTAAAGAACTCACTACCTACAGTGGTCTCGCACCTGCGGAACTGGGCTAGGGGGACAAAGCTCTCACCTGCAGAGAGGATCCCGCACCTGCGGTTCCGCTCTTGCGGAATTTGATCCGCATCTGCGAGAAAAGGGAAGCCCACTTGAAAATGCACCTGCGAGGCTTGGACTGCAGGAGCGGTCCCGCACCTGCGACTGGGCAACCGCATCTGTGGTCACACCAGATCTGGTGCACCAACAGTTAAAGCTGCTGGGTTTTGGCCTCGTTTGGTACCCGGGCGGTACCTGGGTCCACCCGAGCCCCCGTCCAAATATACCAACAAGTCCCAAATCATAATACGGACTCGCTCGAGCCTTCGGAACACCGAAAAAAAGCTAAAACTCAAAATCACACCTCAAAACCCCTAGAATTAAACTTAAGAACTTTAAGTTCTTGAATTCGCTAACAACTCGCCGAACCGACCTATACTACTCGGAATGACCCCAAACTTTGAGAGAAAGTCATAAATGACATAACGGAACTATTCTTGGTCTCGAAATTCCGTTCGGACCTCGATAACACAAAAATACATTCCAAATCAAAAATTCTTAAACGTAAGGAATCATATTTCACTATTTGGCGTTGAAATGCTCCCGGGTCATCCAAAACTCGTTCCGGACATACGTCCAAGTCCGAAATCATCATACGAAGCTACCAAAACCGTCAAAACTGGATTCTGAGGTCGTTTACTCAAAATGTTGACCGAAGTCAAACTTGGCCAAAAAGGCCAACCTTAAGTAACCAAGTGTTCCTATACCATTCCAATCTCTTCCAAATCCCGAACCACCCGTCCCCACAAGTCATAAATCATTAAAAGAAACTACAGGAAGTCTCATTTAGGGGAACAAGGTCAGATAACACAAAATGACCGGTCGGGTTGTTACAAGCAGAGTTGGAGGCTCTAGACGAGAAGATGTTGGAAGCTCAAGAGAGTCTTGAATGTTATCAAGCTCGATTGTCTCACGCCTTCAATAAAAGTGTTCGCCCAAGATACTTTCAAGTAGGAGATAAATTCCTTGCCATACGAAGACCCATTATTACTTCCCATAAACCTGTAGGGAAGTTCATTTCGAAATAAGATGGGCCATATGTCGTGCAAGAAGCTTATTCAAGTGGAGCATACAAGTTGGTTGATGCGGATGGCATGAGAACCGACCCTATCAATGGCAAGTTTTTGAAGATGTATTATCCTTGAATTTTCCAAGCTCCTAATGCAAGATCATAAAATGCATGTTACTCCTGGACCGCAAAAGTATAAACTGTGTACGGACCAAAAAAGAGTCCGCTAGTTTGAAAACCTCGAAAGAAGCAGCATAGGCAAAAAATAGGACTTAAACAAACTCACCCATTCTAAACTACAGTATGAATTAATCCTCTTCATCGGGGTATGTAGGTGATCACGCCCAACAATGCCTTATAAAAAGAACTAAGCGGTAACTGCAAATATAATCTGGTTTAAGTCCGAAGTCGAATCCTCAAGGAACTAACCTATCTATTACAACTCTCATTGATGCTAATATAAGCTCAACCAATTTTCGGGTGCAGTATTTTTATCAATAATTGTTTGGGTTTATTAACTAAAGAAGATGATATTAAAAACTAACAATATTTAATATTAAAGATAATTCAATGGTGAAAAGATCTTGGGCAGTGATTTCCCCAACTGCTAGACTAATTCTAACTCTTTTGCTATAATCTCACTATGTTACTCTATGAGGATTATGAGCTATGGGTTACTGCAATTATATCTCGATCAACTACAGTAATTTACTAGAGTATTCTCTCGAACTACTCTAGCTTATAATTTATGTAGCTCTAATTTATCCCACCAAAATTTCGTTATCTCTAACCCCAGTTTTAAATTCAAGTAATGAATCTCTTAAATTACTCAAAAGTGGTGTTGTTCAACAACAGTCTAACCTAGTGTTCTCTCTCAAGCAACACAAGGCAATTAGACACAATTAATCAAGGGCTCATTCAATTAATCACCAGACAAAGCATAGTTGAACAATCTTAGATTAAACCCGAATCAATTATAACAATATTGAGTCAAAACTTCATCTAAAAATTGGTTCCATAAACCCTATACGAATTGCTTAGCTACTCATAGTAAAATACAACGAAAGCATATAAGAATTCATAATTCCAAAATAATGATAGAAGAAAGAGAATAGAAAAATTCTAATTGTAGCTTGGTCTCCTCACACTTGTTCTTGCATCCAAATTGAGTCTAAAAACAAGCTTAAACTCTCTTGGGCGAGTCTATAGGGTTTTAAATAGGGCTAGGCTAATTTCTCCGATTTTTTACGCTTTAGTCCCTGCAATTTCTGGGCGCTTCAGGACTTGACCGCGGCCGCGGCAGAATGCGGCGCAACCGCGGTGGACTGCTTCACTTTTGCCTCTCATTGCTTTGACCATCGCGTTCCAGCTGCGGTCGCGGTGTGCTTCACTCCAGCTATCCTTCTCCTCTTTCTTGCTTCTTTTCACTCGAGTTCTTCTCGATTGGCTTTATATTCCCTTGATTGGCTTCAAAACGTTCCAAAGTTTCTACCCTCATGGATTATTTCTTGCAAGGCATACATAGGGCTAGGCTAATTTCTCCCATTTTTTACGCTTTAGTCCTTGCAATTTCTGGGCGCTTCAGGATTTGTCCGCGGCCGCGGAAGAACGCGGCGCGACCGTGGTGGACTGCTTCACTTTTGCCTCGCGTTTCTTTTACCACCGCGTTCCATCCGCGGTCGCGGTATACTTCACTCAAGCTATCCTTCTCCTTTTTCTTGCTTCTTTTCACTCGGGTTCTTCTCGATTGGCCTTATATTCCCTTGATTGGCTT
>ML251105.1:5437-18629 GCA_005239495.1 Nicotiana undulata | reverse complement strand
TCTAATATGAAAATATGCAGGACTATCGGCAAGTGTAAACGATTTGTTAAACAGAGGAATAGGATTGAAGGATCCATTTGCGAAGCCTATCTTGCAAAGGAAACTGCCCATTTTTGTTCTTACTACTTTGACCGTCATGTGCCATGTGCTAGAAATAGGCCCAATCGGCACAATGTGTTGATTGAGATTGATCCATTATATCCACCAATGTCCATATTCAATCAACCAGGCCGAGGTTCTAAAGATCGAACAAAAAGGGGCTTAAGTAGTATGGAGTACAAATCAGCTTCAAATCATGTGTTGCTAAATTGTCCGGAAGTTCAACCCTTTCTTAAGTAAGTGTTGACGTAAGATTAATTTACATGGTGCTACTATTTAATTTGGTTGATACAACTAACAAATATATTTCAATGTGTCGCGCAGTGATTTTGTGAGTCAATTTGGTCATGGTGCTATATATTCTACATTTGAGGCATGGTTTAAAGAGTGTGTAAGTGCATCTTACATACTTTCTCACATGTGAATATACATAAGTACTTGTAAATATACTTGCTCACTTGTGATTTATTTACCCCTACAGGTAGGTCAATAATCCAAACAACAATGTTAATCAATTTTTGAAAGACATATCTTGGGGACCTGCACCTACGGTTACGACCATGTCTAAGTATTATGTGAATGGTTATAAATTTTACACTGAGGAATGCTCCAAGTATAAAAAAGCAATAACAGTGGGGTGTGTGTCAAAGGTGGTGAAGGAAACCAGGATGGGGAAGATGATTATTATGGTGTGATCAACGAGATTCTAGAATTGTCATATTCGGGTTGGCCAAATAAGAAAATCTTACTTTTCCGATGCAAGTTGTTTGACCCAACACCTAGAAGAGGTACAAATGTACACTCGCAGTACAACATAATTGAGGTTAATAAAAACAGGGAGTATGATCGCTATGATCCTTTTATAATTGCAGAAAGAGTTAGGCAAGTTTACTATACTCCATATCCATTGCGGAGGGATAAGGCTGATTGGTTGGTTGTAATAAAAACAAAGCCTGTTGGTAGGGTGGAAGTTGAGAATGTGCTAGATGTTGCTTACCAAAACGATACCGCAAGTGCTAACCAAATGGTGGATGATCAGTTAGAAGATTACTTGGAGCATCCTCAACGCATATTAGAAGAAGTTGATATTGAGGAAATAACAATCATACAAAATGAGGATGAAGAATCACCTAGTGAAAATGAAATAAATGAAAATGAAACAAGTGAAAATGAAACAAGTGAAGAGGAAGGTTTTTTAGACGAGGAAGGATATGTCGACGAAGACGACTAGCATGTTAGTTTTTTCAAGCGCTCTCAACTTATATAGATTCATATTCTCAATTCTAACATTTTCTTTAATTTATGCAGATGGCCGGTAGGGGTCGAGGTAGGCCTAGGAAGGATAAAAGGCCTATTGATCATAATGATGATGATACACCCTCGCTTCCTTCCACTCCACACTTGCATCCATCTGCTGCTGATGGTCAGCAGCAATCTTCTAGGAACGGATCTATTCCACCACATCCATCCATTCATCATACTACCCACCATTTGTCCGCCCAACAGTATTATCAGCAGCCTCCGCCAGCGGGATATACCACGCTTCCTGATTATTCACAAAGTAGTCACATGGGTGCATCGAGTCACCACTCACAGAGCCGTGTGGTGCGCCCGTCATCTTCTCCATTTGCTTCATCTACATCTGGATCGCATCAGTGGTCTGGATCGCAGCAGGGGTCTAGATCGATACAGGGGTGTGGATCGCTACCATCTTCTTCAGCGACCCCATCTCCATCTTCACAAAGTTCGTCTCCTAGCATTTCTGGGCTTCGTCTTCGGGATAGTAGCACTGAGCCAGATGCCCCACCTTCTGCGCACACTTCAGATACTTCGGAGGATGATGATTCAGATGATGTGCGTTATGATCATTATCATAGGATAATCATCAGGCCTGAGGGCAATGGGTAAGATTATTTATTACTTCTTTATTTTTGCTGAATTATATTAGCCACTCTTGTTTATTTAATGTAATTGCTATGTTGCAGGTTCATTCCTAATAATCGGGTTACAAAGATAATCAGAGATATTTTTGGTGGTNTGGTGGGTTGTATTTGGAACCGTATCCGACTTGGAGTGACTTTCCAAATTCTCTCGTGCAACAGATGTTCAACCAATTTAAGGTTTTAATACAATTCTCATCTATTTAAGCATTATATTTATAATATTTTCATCTAACGTTACATACTTTATTTGCAGACTAAGTGTTCATGGGAGGACAAGTATAACCATGAAATTGGTAAAAATTGGGAGTACAAATGTCGTAAGAGACTCTCTGATTTCTTCAGCCACGGTCAAAGGGTTAAGCAGAAGCCTTCATGGGTTCTACCGCACTTATGGATGGAACTTGAGAGGTATTGGACCAACGAGAAATTCAAGAAGCAGAGTGAACTAGGAAAGAAGGCACGATCATCGGAGAAGGGTGGCTCCTTGCACTGTCTGGGTTCTAGGAGCATGGGGGAGACGAGGAGATATCTGGTAATTCCTTAAAATATTTTGTATTATTAATTTATTATTCTGCTTTAGGTTTATTTCTTGGTAATTTCCTTGTTCTACTGACTAAAAGGAAACTATTGAAGACGTATAGTTGGCCGTAATGGCTTTTCAAAAATCATTCTCACTAGGAACAAAGATGGGACATACTATTAATTCGTGTTTTCAATTGGTTTATTTTTATCGAACTATATTTATATATATGTTAATTTCATTAACATTTTTTATTACATTTGTAGGAAAAAAATTGGGAAGGAAAATGAGTTGGGATGAGTACTTCATGGAGACTCACATTCGGAAGAAGAAGGCACCGACAGAACCAACTAGATGGGTCGAGGACCGGGCAGAGACTACACATGTAAGTTTCATAACTACTATAAATGTTTATAGTATTATATAGTTAGTATTTTTCTATCTTCTAAATAAAGGGTCGCTACAAGATCAATTTGGAGAAGTACACTCAGAGCTTGCCACCTAATGAGCAAGGCGAGTGACCGCCCATTCCATCCGAAGAAGCGGAGAGGATATGGTTGGATGTTGTCGGTGGTCCTAAAAAGGGGATAGCATACGGCCTTGCAGATAAATCTTTTCGACGCTACATGGATGGATTGCAAGGTATAGGGACTTCCGCCCAAGGCGAAGCGATTGATAGGTCGACTATATTGTCTAAGGAACAGAAGATCGCAAAGCTGACAGCAAAGCTTGAAGAGTCAAAAGCTATAGAAAAGAAACAACTAGAAAGGAGTGACAAAAGATTTAATCTCCTTCAAAGTCAGCTGACCAATCTTCTTGCTAGTGGTGGTTTCCCCATTCCCCGGTCTCCTCCTCCTTCCCCATGTGCCGGCGATGAAAATTATAGGAGTGAAGATGAAGATGAAGATGATGCTACAAAAAGAACTCATTGAATGTTGTATTTTGTTAAACAAAGTTTTGAACTTGTCAATATTTTGTTGTTGTTGTTGGTTATTTGAATGATGATTATATTATTTTGTTATCGAACATTTTAGTAGTTTTTGTTGTGGTTATTAGTTGTCGTTAAGGTCTTGTTGTGATTATTTATATAATGTTGGTTATGAATTCTTGTTGAAGCCTTGTTGGGTTTCATTATGGTTCAATGGCAGCAATGTCAGCTGCCATTATAGGATTGGTATAAATTGGCAGGTGGTGTGGCTTAAAACAGCCAATTTATTGCCCAGTTTTTACCCAGATTTCCGACCGAATTCGGTCGGAAACTAATTAATTCGGTCGGAAATTTCAAATAAAATATCCAGGTAATTCAAGTTTTGCGACCGAATTTTGGTCGGAAATGGTGAATTTATATATATTTTTAAAAATAAATTAAGATTTTATATATATTTCTAAAAATAAATTAAGAATTTACAAATAATTATTTAATTAAATAAAATTATATTTTTTTAAATTTCCGACCGAAATCGGTCAACGCGTTGAATTTTGTGACCGAAAATTTTCGACCACTGGCGGTCGGTGCTCGTTTGCGACTAGCTGTTCCCCGTCCAATTAAAATCGGTCGCAATTTGGTCGGAAATTGCTAATTTGCGACCGACTTTGGTCGGAAACTTCGGACGGAAATCACCTAAATTCTAGTAGTGATCTAATATGTTGTATGCGTCCTTCACTATAGGATGAAGAGGCAAGCTAACGCGCCTGCAAGTTATGGGGACCAATGCTATTGTACCAAAAGAAACACTTGGTTGGAAGTAAACAAAACAAAATTTTACTTGATGGATTTCGTTTAGGGTTAGTTTTGTTTGATAGCAAGTTATACACGAATTGAATGCATGAATTACAACAATAACAACATAGTACAATTCAATTAGTGAGATCGTACGCAGACCTTATCCCTACCCCGAAGAAGTAAAGAGGTTGTTTTCGAAAGACTTTCAACTCAAGAAGATAAAAAGAGATAATGCATGGATTAGTAATGTAGAATTAATCATACAAAAATTAATTATTATTACTTATTTGGTATATTCTACTAAAATTATAACACATTGTATGTATTTTAAAATAAGTTTTAACTATCTTTATCCCAAAATATAAGATTGATCAACATAAAGAGTTTGTTTGGTCATATTGTAATTTTAATACATGTATTGGTAATCCCTCCATTTTTATTCCATATTATATACAACATAAAATAATACGTATATTTTCTCTATAATTTTTGCGGTGGTTAATTATGCAAAGAAGAAAAATTCAAACTAAACAATTATAATGAATTAGGCTAATTAGTTTTATGTGGAAAGTGGAACGTCGCCTTAATGTTTGATGACACTTTCACATTCTATATAAGGGAGATAGGACGATGATGAAACTAAGTAAAGTACTTACCTCAAATAAAAAAAATAAAAAAATAAAAAGATGGAGAAACCAGCCTTTGATCATGTGATTCTGTTCATGGATGAAGAAGATCACAATAACAATAATCCCTTAGATAATTCACAACCTAGGAGCACCAATGACGCTAATTACATGGCATAAACCAAACTTACCAGAATTCCTACAAAATTTCAAACACTACGTCGCCTCACTTTCTCAAAACCCAAAGCTCGAGTCTTTGAGTTCAATAGTGTTCCAATGAGCCAAAAATCTTTCAACTTAGATGACGAATTCGATTCTTTCAAGCCCTGTGAAAAGGATGGAGAAAGTGATAAAGAACATGAAAATGATGAAGGATTTGGGATTACTAAAGAAAAGTGCAGAAAGAAGACAACAAAAATCCCTTTTAGACTTTTGTTTGAGTGGTGCTTTTTTTTAATCACAACCTCTTGTTTAATATGTGCTCTCACAATTTCACCTCTTAGGAACAATCCCTTATGGGGTCTTGACTTGTGGAAATGGTGCTTAGTGATCCTTTTCATATTCAGTGGTCGACTTGTTTCAAGTTGCGTAATTAGATTCCTTGTTTTCCTCATCGAGAGAAACTTCATGCTTCGCGAAAAGGTCTTATATTTTGTCTATGGTCTTAGAAAGAGCTTCCAAAATTGTGCTTGGTTAGGTCTTGTCCTTTTAGCTTTGAATCGCATGTTCAACACAAAACTCAACAAACAAAACAAGATGTTAACTAAATTACGTGAAGTTTTAGTGGCCTTACTCATTGGTGCAACAATTTGGCCCGTTAAGATCATTTTGGTCAAAGTCTTAGCCTCGTCGTTTTTTGTTGCAACTTACTTTGATCGTATGAAGGAAAGTGTTTTTCATCACTATGTCCTAGACACACTTTCTGGTCCTCCAATTGATGAAAAAGTGGTAGAAGTGAAAGAACCGAGAAAATTATCAAAGTTAAAGAAGCTGAGTATGCAACGAAAGTCATCTGCATGGAGTGTGAAGAGATTGGCTAATTATGTAAGGTTCTTTGGTTTGTCAACTATTTCTAAGAGTGTGGATGAATTTGGAAACACTGAATCTGAGATTACAAGTGAATTGGAGGCTCGAAATTGTGCCAAAAAGATCTTCAAGAACGTTGCCAATCCTGGAGCCAAGTAAGTATTCTAGAGATTTTGTGCAACACACACAACAACAATCAATCACTAGAGGTTAATTAGTACTATAAACTTTTTCTTTCACAATTAGACATTTGAATTATTTTTTGAACCAAAATATACTACAACAACAACAAACCCAGTATGATCTCAATAGGTGGGGTCTGGGAAGGGTAGTCTGTTAGCAGACCTTACCCCTACCTAATGCAGGTAGAGAGGTTATTTCCAATAGACCATCGGCTCATGAAGGGAAAGAAAAAGAAAAGGAAAGCAAGAAAGAAAAAAAAGAAGGAAGAGAAAAGAAAACGGGAGAGATAAAGGATAACTAGTACTAAATAACAATAACGGTAATACAATACCTTAGACGAAAAAAACCACATAACGTGATAACAATCTAAGAATATGAGGGGACATGCATGCTACTAAGACTATCGGTGAACAACTAAAAACTACCCACTAACCTTCTACCTTAATCCTCGACCTCCACACCCTCCTATCAAGGGTCATGTCCTCAGTGAGCTGAAGCAGCGCCATGTCCTGTCTAATCACCTCTCCCCAGTACTTCTTAGGCCTACCTAGACCTCTTCTAAAACTCTCCATGGCCAACCTCTCACACTTTCTGTCACGACCCCAAATCAATATAGGTCGTGATGGCACCTATCGTGAAACTAGGCTAGCCAACTACTAAGAGTAACACATAAAACCGTCCGTTTAATATCGTAAGTCAAAGTAATTCATTTAGGGTTCCTGTTTTAAAACATAATGAACAGCAGTAATACCACAAAAATCAAGTCTAACCGCGATCCAAAACCCGGAATCAATTATCAAGAGCATCTAAAGAGATAAATACAATATCTGATAACAAGTCTCTACTAGTACATTCTATGGAATACTAGAAATCTACGAACTAAGAAAGGAAAGAAGGACAGATGTGGGCGTCGAGAAGCTACCTCTATCCTTGATCCGACTCCACGCAGGAAAGAAATCAGGTAGCGCTCAGATCTGGTACCTGGATCTGCACACAAGGGTGCATGGAGTAATGTGAGTACGCCAACTCAGTAAGTAACCAAAGTAACTAAGTACTTGAGTGCAGTGACGAGCATTTAAAATTTTATAATTTCATTAAAACATGTGCCAGTGAAAACAAATAGAGTAAATCAAAAGTCTACATTTTTTTCCCAAATACTTTGCAAACTCTAGTTTCCCATTTAAACTTGCGTAAAACATTAACTCAGCATTTATTAAAGAGACTCGGTGTAAAATGAGTGAAAAATAATGATCTCATAATTTATAGCCTCTCGCGAACAATATCACTCATAAAGAGGGTCTCTCAATCACTCGTGACTCCACTAGCACAAGTCAATGCTCTCACTCAGCACTCTCACTCAACGGGTACCATGAATACACATAACCGCTGCGGCGTGCAGTCCGATCCACATAACATACGTTGCGGTGTGCAGCCCGATCCATATATAATATCTCCTGCGGCATGAAGCCTGATCCAAATAATAGTCGACTGCGCCCACTAGGGGTGTACAGACTCCGGAGGGGGCTCCTACAGCCCAAGCGCTATCACTACTAAAAATCCGGGTAAAAGCGACCACCAAAAGCGACCAAAGTTGGTCGCTAAACAGTGAAAAAGCGACCAAAATGCGTCCAAACAGGCTTGGTCGCTTTTTCGTTGGTCCCGTTTCTTTAGAGACCAAGTTAGGTCGCTAAATAGCAACCAACTTTGGTCCCTAAGGTGAAAGGATCAAATATAACGGGTATCAACAAAAGCGACCAACATTGGTCGTTGTAATATTTTAATAATATAAATTTAGTGACCAAAGTTGGTCGCTAAATTTAAATTATGTTATTATTTATTAATTTATAATATAAAATATAGCGACCAACTTTGGTCTGTAAAATAAATTTAATTTTTTAAAATCTGGACAATAGCGACCAAAGTTGGTCGCTTATGTATAAAAAATTTTAATTATTTTTAATCCATAGCGACCAGAATTGGTCGCTAATCTTAACAATTTGAATTTTTTTTAATAAATTGGTGACCAACTTTGGTCGCCAAATTGCAGAAAAAATGATTTTTTAAAGAAAATAGCGACCAAAGTTGGTCGCTATGCTTGAAATCTGGGTTCAGTAGCGACCAACTTTGGTCGCTATATCCCAGGAATTTTTTTTTTAATAGAATCGAGACCAAAGTTGGTCGCTTTTCTAGGTATTATTTTGGCAGAAATTGCCTATTTTGGCAGCTACACCACCTGCCAGCATACCAAATCCTATTACAACAACAACAACAACAATAAGAACTACAACAACAACAACAATAAGAAGTACAAGAACACAACAACAACAACAACATTAAAACCAATATTAAAACCAACAAAATAAAGTTCAATAGAACTACAAAATTAAACTAACAAAACTAATAAGTTAACACTTATTACAAGGACATTCGAAAATGAACCAAAGTTCTATTGTCTATTTGAAAGTATACACAACTACTCAATGATTGTTTCATTCTACATCATTATCATCACCGTCTGATGAATCTTCATTATCAAAACGGTAATGAGAAGGGTCATTTTGTGGAGGACGAGAAGAACGACCACGGGGAGGACGGGAGGAACTACAACGGGGAGGACGGATGGAACAGTCATGTTCAAGGTGAGCCTCTGGCGATGACTCGCGAGACCGGAGAATCAGAAAAGTTCTAGAAGCTATGAGAGATTTGATCTGAGCTTGCATGCCAAGGTACTGAGCATCTCTAAGCTTCTCTCTTTCCTTGGACGCCTGTAGATCGCTTGTGAGCTTTGCCACAGTCTCCCACATAGAGGAGAGGCTCCCCCCGTCTAGTTGCTCTCCTTGCGAGGAAGTTCCTATTCCTTGCATTCCACAGTGATAGCGATGGAACTTCTTATTAGGAAGCCCGTATACCTTCCCATATTTTGCACCGCCTGCATCCATAGTCTTTCTACATCCTCCTCCGAAATATGGATTGGCTCGCCCGACTCATTATGTGGCTGACTGCGTATGAATTCCTCCACGTCAGCTGTGAAGCGATCCTATAAGAAATTTTTTATTTAATATGTACTTGAAAATTTATATAAGAGTAAATCAAAATACTTAATGAAAAGTGAAAACTTACATGTACAGTTTATGCTCGGCCCTCGACCCACCTTTCTGAATTAGTCTCTTTCTTCTTCTTGACAATATGAGTCTCCTTGAATAACTCATCTTGCTTCATTGGACGACCCAACTTCTTTTCCTGAAAATTCATAAATTATAGTTAATAAGTAGAATAGATATACTTTGAAAATTAAAATAAATTAATAAATTACGTACTAATCTTCTTTTTATAGTCCCTTGGCTGATCGCACCTCCAGTGTGCAAGGAGCCTCCCTTCTCGGATGCGCGAGCTTTCTTTCCTTTTTCGCTCTTTTTTAAGAACTCTACGGTAAGCCACTGCCTTTGCAAATCCTCCCATAAATGGTCAAGCAACCATCCAGGCTTCTGGTTGTACAGTCTAGCGTTGAAGAAACTATGCGACAACCGCTTCCGAGCCTTAAGATTAAAATTTGCAGCCACCTCCGCGCTATAGCGGTGTTCCCATACACACTTGCTCTGTATTTCAAAAGTTAAATATTGTATGAAAATATCATAAATATAAATAATTATAAAGCTTAAAAGAAAATTTATACCTTAAATTCATTGAAAATTTGCTCCTTCAGCGAGAATGGGAATTCGCTCCAACTCGTATAAGGGGCATCATAAAGCTTTCTGGTGGCTTTGGTGATTATCCTCGTAGTAGTGTTACTCGGGATGAACCTTCAATTTAACAAAAAAAACACATTAATATATTAGTACAAACTGTACAAAACAATAAACGTAAAAAAATCAAATTACTCGTACCCATCACCCTCAGGGACTATGATGATCCTTCCATACTGATCACGATGCACCTCCTCGTCATCATCAACATCATCGTCGGAATCAGGTACATTAGATGCATGTGTGGAAGGTGTAGGGGGGTCATAGCTAGTATCTCGCAGGCGAAGGCCTGCAAGAGATGGAGTCGCTGATGAAGATGGTTGTGATCCCTGTGACTGCGACATCGCGGGATCGACTGGAAGCGGATGTGATATTGATGCATGTGACCCCCCTGGCTGTGACACCCGTGGCTGTGACCCCAGTGGTTGTGACCCGGATGGATGTGAGCCATGTGCTCGAGAGGCAGCTGGACTGTATGATGGACGTACAGTCCTATGGCCATGTGCTAAAACACCCGATGTCTGCACAAAGATGTAGGGCTGGTGATGCTGTGGCGCCTCATAATATCCATAGGGTGGAGGATAAGACACAGGCGGATATAATGGAACCTGTGAAGAGGGTGGAAAAGAGGGAGGATTATCTGCTACCCTCCTCTTTCCCTTCTTAGCCTTTCCTTTACCCCGAGAACCAGTAGGGCCATCGTTACCTCAACCCTTGCCTGTCATCTGCATAATACAATACATATTTAGATTGAAACATATAATAAAATAGCTATAAAATGAGAGTTATTAAAATAACCAACTTTTTAAAGCTCATCGACGTACTGTTCCTCGTCAGAGAATTCTTCTTCCGAACTAGTTTGAGCTTCATCGGTTGATTCTTCTTCCTCATTTTCTATAATTGTTACTTCATCTACGTCAACTTCTTCCGATATGTGTGCAGGATGTTCCAAATAATTTTCTAAAAGTTCATCCACTATTAGGTGAACACTGGAGATATCGTCTTGATAAGCAACATCTAACACATTCTCGACTTCCACCCTACCTACAGGCTTAGTTTTAATTACAACCCACCAATCAGACTTATTCCGCCACAATGGATAAGGAGAATAATACACTTGCCTAACATTATGTGCAATTATGAAAGGATCATAGCGATCATACTCCCTCGTATGATTAACCTCAATTATGTTGTATTGGTTGTGTACTCTTGTACCTCTTGTTGGATGTGGGTCAAACCACTTGCATCTAAAGAGTATCAATTTCTTATATGGCCAACCTGTATATTCTAGTTCAATTATTTCTTTGAGCACACCATAATAATCAATATCTCCAACTTGGTTGCCATCACCTCCTTGAACCCACACCCCGTTGTTGTTGATATTTTTATTTTTAGAGCAATCCTCTATATGAAACTTGTAATCATTCACAACGTACTTAGACATTGTTCTGACCTGAAGCCCAGGTCCCCAAGATATATCTTTCAAAAATTGATTTACACCATTATTTGGTTCATTTACTTACATATTATTTAAAAAAATTCATAAGTTAGCGTAATTTCCAAACATTGTTTACCTACATAGTGTTAGAATATTATATGGATAAACTTACAACTTGTTTGAACCACGTATCAAATCCCGTATATACAGCATCTTGGCCAAATTGACCCACGAAGTGACTGTGACACATCAAATATTTTTAGTAGTTGCATTGAGATGTAATCAAATTAAATTTAATATTTTGATAACTACTAAATCAATACTTACTTGAGAAATGGTGTAACTTCGGGGCAATTTAGTAACACATGAAGTGTAGCTGACTTGTACTCCATATCACTCAAACTTCTCTTTCTAACATCCTTAGAACATCGGCCTGGTTGATTGAATATGGACATAGGCGGATATAATGGATCATTCACACATTCGACCGTGTTCCTATTGGGCCTATTCCTAGCACATCTCACCTTACTCTCAAAATAATAAGAGCAAAAATGAGAAGTTTCCTTTGCAAGATAAGCTTCGCATATAGATCCTTCTATCCTATTCCTCTGCTTAACAAATTGTTTGCATTTGCCAATTGTCCTACATAATTTCAGGTTAGCCAAGAACATTCTAATAACACAGAAATTTACATGAAACTTATAATATTACCTCTCAAAGGGATACATCCATCTGCATTGAACAGGCCCTCCAAGTCGTGCCTCGTGTACAAGGTGGATTGGAAGGTGTTCCATCACATAAAAAAAAACACATGGAAATATCTTTTCAATCTTTGTAGATGTTACACGAATGTTCTGATCCATCCGGAGTAGGTTTTCTTCCCTTAATGTGGAAGAACACAAGTCCTTGAAAAACAAACTAATCTTTGTGATGGGTTTCCAGATTCTTTCAGACAAACCACAAAATGCAATAGGCACTGAGGATCAAATTTACTGAAGTTCTGGACCCTCTCCCAAATTTCCTCACCTGATAGTATCGGAGGTGGAGAATCAAACTCCATTTTATTTTATTTTGAATGCATTTTTCATTCTTCTAAACTCATGATCATGAGGCAAGAATTGACTATGACAGTGAAACCATGATTGCTTTCGTCCATGTTTCAAAGTGAAAGCTTTAGTATTTTCCATGCAGTACGGACAAGCTAGTTTACCAGCAGTCATCCACCCAGACAACATTCCATACGCAGGAAAATCGTTAATTGTCCACATTAAATTAGCAAGCAAATTGAAATTTTGCTTGGTTGATATGTCATATGTTTCAACACCATCATACCACAATTGTTTTAGCTCATCAATCAAAGGTTGCAAATATACATCAATCAAACTTTTCGAATTACGTGGACTGGGGATAATACAATTTAAGAATATATATGGACTAGTCATGCACAACTCGGGTGGTAGATTATAAGGTGTAAGAAAGACAGGCCAGCATTAATATGGTGTCGCAGATATAGAAAAAGGCGTGAAGCCATCCGCACACAGACCCAACCGAATGTTCCTTGGTTCACTAGCAAAATCTGGATATGTCCTATAAAAGTGCTTCCAAGCTTATCCATCTGAAGGATGACACATAACACCAGGTGGTCTTCTATTTTCAAAGTGCCATCTCATATGAGAAGCATAATTGTTCGATGCATATAACCTCTTTAACCTAGGTATAAGAGGTAAATAATGCATCGCCTTGATAGCGACCATATTCCCGCCGGAAAGCCTCTTGAAACGAGGCTTGTGGCAAAATTTACAACTGTTTAAATCTGCATCATCTTTATAATATAACATGCAACCACCTTCACAACAATCAATTCTCATTGACGAAAGTCCTAACTTAGAAA
>ML251103.1:0-14033 GCA_005239495.1 Nicotiana undulata | reverse complement strand
TTTTTTTTTTTTTTTTTGAGTGTCTTTTCTTTTCTTCTTTTTCTATTAGATTCTTTTTCCTTCTTTCTTCTTTTTCTCTACCAGCCTTGAACCAATGACCTAGTGATGTTAGAGAAAGTCCCTTAACCACTATGACCAAGAGCGGCCGATCAAGGAGAGATAGAACGAAGAGAAAAGATCAATTCAATCAAGGATATCACCACTCAAAATAAAACATACCCTGCATAATTTCAACATAACCATCCACACGAGAACCAGGCGGTGTCATATAATCGAAATGTAATAAATAACATGATAAAAAGAATACCAATTCACCTAAAAGATAAAAACACAAACTCAGTCGTCACAAGAACACAAGAACCAAATCCCAACACCAATCTACAAGAAAGTAAAAAAATAATTACATCCCAAATAACAGTTATTCAAAGAAGCCACCTCAACCTGAAATCTAACAAGTAAAGTGAAAATGATGAACGGTGCCCCCCTGAATACTACATCATGTACTCCCCTCACTGTCAGAATCTGTCTCCCTGTCCTCTCTCTCCTCCTCGGACCAGGGAGCTAGAATATCATTGTCACGGCCCAATTTCGGAGTCGTGATGGCACCTGTCGTGGAACCAAGCCAGCCACCTAACTATAACAGTTCTAGGTTCGATTATTGGAGAAAATGCTCATTTTTAATAAATTCAAATCAGTAGTAGTAGAAATTCAGAAATTGGGAAACAATTTAAGGAAGGAAAACAAAATTTCAAATACTACAGCTTCGGATCCGGTGTCACGCAGTCATGAGCTGCTAATACATAAATAAGACCCAAAAGAAGGGAAAATGATCAACATATTCCAAAGGTAATACAACAGGTAGAATAAGAGAAGAGATGACGAGATCACGATCGCCAGCCGCTACCTCGTCAACTCCGATGAAACAACTACGACTCACTAACCAGAGCTGGATCTCAATGTACCTGGATCTGCACACAAGGTGCAGGGTATAACGTGAGTACACCAACTTAGTAAGTAACGAAAAACTACCTACGGCTGAGAGGTAGTGACGGACTAAACCTCTGGTAGTTATGAACAACAACATATAACATGAACATGACAGTAATATAGTAGGAATTAGTCCCAATGCACCATGTTATGTCATTGTCTTTGCATAAGTTCATGTAAAAATCATAAAATGATATGTACCCAGTACCCAAACCCTCATAAGGAAGTCCACTCAATACCAAGATTAGCCATGAAGGCCAGGGAAGGTCCATCCCGGAGTATAGATAAACACAATGACATAGTCACTCAGTACTGAGGAAAAAGGCCAATCCAACCCCACGGAGAAGATCCATCTCCGTAACAAACCCCACGGAGAAGATCCATCTCCGGAACATATCGCTCGGACAAGATCCATGTCCAGGGAAGATCCATCCCTCAGTAAAGACTCCAGAGAGGCTCCTATAAGCCCAAGCGCTATATCAAACCAACAAAGGTATGATTCAAGGATTGCTGCGGTGTGCAGTCCGATCTCATAACTGTCTCAAATATCCGGCTCTAGGCCTCACTCAGTCAATACTTTCAAGTCTCACTCACAATGCTCTCAAATACGTATAATTCAGCCCAAACAATGATAATGCAATATAACTAACAACTGCTGAGACTGTGGCATTAAGATGTATGCTACAACAGGACTGAGTGCATGATAGTAAATAACTATAGATAGAGACAGCGACATTTGACCGTTTCAGTCTAAACACATTAGCATGAAGCCTTAGCAATTACATTTATCATGATTTCTAATATGTTCTAGGAAATCTCCATCTTCGAAGTACAAGTATCAGTGTGAAACAACCATTAGACAATGTCATGGGAAGAGCCAGGCCACAACAACCAGTATACGCCCACATGCCCGTCACTTGGCAAGTGCGTCACCTTAGTTAACAGCAAATATCAGGTAACTTGGGGTTTCGAACACTCAGTTCCAAGGTTGAAGACGTTACTTACCTCAAATCTGGCTAAAACACTAATCCGCAGTGCCCTTGCCTCAAATTTCGGCCTCCGAGTGCTCCAAATCTACCAACAATCAGATGTATATCATTATAATATTCTAAAGAATGAATCCCAATCGAAATCTATCAAAAATATTCAAAATTCCGAAATTGATCAAACCCAGCCCCCCGGGCCCACGTCTCGGAACTCGATAAAATTTACACCACAAGAAACCTCGTCCTCCCACGAGTCCATACATACCAAGAACACAGAAATCGGAGTCCAAATGACCCCTCAAATCCCTATTTCAAAGCCTCTTAATCCCAAGCCCTAACTACCTATTTTCACTAATTTTCCCAAATTTCCCATCATTAATCCGACCTACAATCATTCATTAACGAGTTTAGAGTCCAAAAATCTTACCTCCACGAAGCACTATCTAATTCCCTCTTCAAAAACCCTTCAAAGGCTTCAAATCCGGATGAAATATTGAGAAAGATGGCTAAAATTCGCGAAGGCTGGTTTTTATATTTTCTGTCCAGGGATCTCGCACCTGCGACCACTTACTCTCACCTGCGGCTTCGCAGGTGCGATGCTCCTTCCGCACCTGCGATCTCCCCTGGAACCTCCCAAATCCGCACCTGTGATTCATCTTTCGCGCCTGCGACCTCGCAGGTGCGACAAATTCGTCGCACCTGCGGACCACTCCCCACTCAGACAAATCTCGCACCTGCGAAGCCTAGTCCGCTCCTGCGGAACCGCACCTGCGGCTCCCTTTCCGCAGGTGCGAAAACACCAGCAACAAAAATCTTCAGAATCACCAAAGTCACTCCAAACTTCCCGTTAACCACCCAAAACCATCCCGAGCCCCTCGGGACCCCAACCAAACATACCAACGCATCATTTATGACCATTCAAACTTAGCCGAGCCTTCGAAACACCAAAAACAACGTCAAAACTCCAAAACTCATCGAATTCAAGCCTATGAACATTGAAATATATAAATTCCACCAACGATGCCGAAACTACCCAAAACAACTCTGATTGACCTGAAAATTTGCAGACACATCCAAAATGACATTATAAACCTGTTCCAACTGTCGGAATTCCATTACGACCTCGATAGCCTATTTTCCACTGCCGACCGGAAATCGCCAAAACTAACTTTCGCTAATTCAAGCCTAATTCTAAACCGGACATCACAAAAATATTTCGGACACGCTCCTAAGTCCCAAATCACCTAACGAAGCTATCCGAGCTATCAAATCCACATTCCAAGGTCATTTACAAATAAGTCAACTTTGGGTTGACCTTTCCAACTCTAAGGCTACTTTTAGAGACTAAGTGACTCAATTCCTTCTATAACCACTCCAAACCCGAGCTAACCAATTCTAACTCATCATGAATAGTCTAACCAATCTACAACAAGGTAGAAACAGAGAAAATAATGCATGTTCTACGTAACGACCGACTGGGTCGTTACATTCTCCCCCTCTTAAACAAACGTTCGTCCTCGAACGGGTCTAGAAACATACCTGAAGTCTCAAACAGGTGAGGATATCTACTCCGCATCTCCCGCTCGGTCTCCCAAGTGGCCTCCTCTACTGGCTGACCTCTCCACTGCACCTTCACTGAAGCTATCTCCTTTTCCCTCAATTTCCTGACCTCGCAAGCCAAAATAGCCATTGGCTCCACCTCATAAGACATATCACCCTCGAGCTGAACTATACTAAAGTCTAAGACATGAGACGGGTCACCAACATACTTCCGGAGCATTGACACATGGAATACCGGATGCACACTCGATAACCTGGGCGGCAAGGCAAGTCTGTAAGCCACCTCTCCAACCTTCTGAAGCACCTCAAACGGACCAATGAATCGGGGACTAAGCTTTCCCCTCTTCCCAAACCTCATAACACCCTTCATGGGTGACACCTTCAGCAGTACCTTATTACCCACCATGAAAGACACGTCCCTAACCTTCCGGTCTGCATAGCTCTTCTGTCTGGACTGAGCCGTGCGAAGTGGCTCTTGAATCAACTTCACCCTCTCCAATGCATCCTGGACCAAATCCGGGTCTAACAACCTAGCCTCACCGAAATCAAACCAACCAACCGGAGATCTACACCTCCTACCATATAAAGCCTCATACGGCGCCATATGAATACTAGATTGGTAGCTGTTATTATATGCAAACTCTGCTAATGGAATAAACTGATCCCACGAACCACCAAAATCAATCACACAAGTACGCAAATTGTCCTCTAGGATTTGAATAGTCTGCTCTGACTGCCCGTCGGTCTGGGGATGAAATGTTGTGCTCATCTCTAGCTGAGTACCCATACCTCTTTGCATGGCCCTCCAAAACTGAGATGTGAACTGAGTACCTCTGTCAGAAATAATAGAAACTGGGACCCCATGCAATCGGACAATCTCCCTGATGTAAATACCAGCTAACCTCTCCGAAGTATAAGTAGTACTGACAGAAATGAAGTGCGCGGACTTGGTCAGTCAATCCACAATGACCCAAATAGCATCCAATCCCCTCGAAGTCCATGGAAGCCCAACTACAAAGTCCATAGTGATCCGCTCCCACTTCCATTCTGGAATAGCTATCTCCTAAAGCAATCCACCTAGTCTCTAGTGCTCACACTTGACCTGCTGACAGTTGAGACTCCGTGCTACATACTCAACAATGTCCCTCTTCATCCGCCTCCAAAAATAATGCTGTCTCAGGTCCTGGTACATATTCATGGCACCCGGATGAATGGAATATCGCAAGCTATGGGCCTCTGCCAAAATCAACTCTCGAAGGCCATCTACATCGGGCACACAAATACGGCCCTGCATCCTCATAACCCCGTCATCATCAATAGTCACATCCCTGGCATCACCTCAACGGACCCTGTCTTGAAGAACCAACAAACGACAGTCATCATACTAACGTGCTATAATCTGATCATAGAGAGAAGACCGGGAAGCCATGCTAGCTACCACCCGCGGAGGATCTGACAAATCCAACCTCACAAGCTTCCCTGCTAAGGCCTGAACATCATGTGCTAAGGGTCGCTCTGATGCTGAAAGATAGGCTAGACTCCCCAAACTCCCTGCTCGGCAACTCAGGGCGTCGGCCACCACATTGGCCTTCCCCGGATGATATAGAATGGTGAGGTCATAATCCTTAAGAAGCTCCAACCATCTCCTCTGGCGAAATACAAATCCTTCTGCTTCAGCAGGTACTGCAAACTGCAATGATCGGTAAAAATCTCACACTGAACCCCATATAAATAATGACGCCAAATCTTCAAAGAATGAACAATGGCAGCTAGCTCAAGATCGTGCACCTTCAACTGTCTAGACGCGTAGGCAATCACCCTACCATCCTGCATCAAAACTGCTCCCAAGACAACTCTGGAAGCATCACACTAGACTGTATAAGAACCTGAACTAGTAGGCAAGACTAATACCGGAGATGTGGTCAATGCTGACTTGAGCTTCTGAAAGCTCTCCTCACACTCATCGGACCATCTGAATGGAGCACCCTTCGGGGTCAATCTAGTCAATGGTGAAGCAATAGAAGAGACTCCCTAAACAAAGCGACGGTAATAACCCGCCAAACCAAGGAAACTCCTAATCTCTGTAGCTGAGGACGGTCTAGGCCAACTCTGCACCACCTCTATCTTCTTCGGATCAACCTGAATACCCTCACTAGACACCACGTGACCCAAGAAAGCTACCGAACCAAGCGAAAACTCACACTTGAAGAACTTTGCATAAAGCTTCTCCTCTCTCAACTTCTACAACACAACCCTCAATTGCTGAGCTTGCTCCTCCTGGCTACGAGAATACACCAGAATGTCATCAATGAACACAATAACGAATGAATCAAGGTAAGGTTGAAACAAGTTGTTCATCATATGCATGAACGCGACTGGAGCATTGGTCAGCCCAAATGACATAACCAGAAACTCATAATGGCCATATCTGATCCTGAAAGAAGTCTTCGGAATATCAGGATCCCGAATCTTCAACTGATGCTACCCATACATCAAGTCAATCTTGGAGAAAACCTTAGCTCCCTGAAGCTGATCAAACAAGTCATCAATGCGAGGCAAAGGATATCGGTTCTTCACCGTAACCTTATTCAGCTGCCTATAGTCAATGCACATGCACATAGAACCATCCTTCTTCTTTACGAACAACACTGATGCACCCCAGGGTGATACACTAGGCCGAATGAACCCCTTATCAAGGAGTTCCTGAAGCTGCTCCTTCAATTCCTTCAACTCTGCTGGGGCCATGCGGTAAGGCGGAATAGAGATAGGCTGGGTATCTGGAAACAAGTCAATACCAAAGTCAATGTCCCTGTCAGGTGGCATGCCTGGCAGGTCTGCAGGGAATACATCTGGAAACTCACGGACCACAGGAACAGAATCATTAGAAGGAGTCTCACTACTAACATCCCTCACAATGGCCAGATAAGACTCACATCACTTCCCAATCATACGCTGAGCCTTCAGATAGGAAATCACTCTACTAGGCACATACTCCACCGAACCTCTCCACTCAATCCTCGGCGATCCGGGCATAGCTAAGGTCACGGTCTTGGCGTGACATTCAAGACCAGCATGGCACGGAGATAGCCAATCCATGCCCAATATCACATCGAAGTCAACCATGAAGCAAGAATAGATCCACCCAGGTCACCAAACCCCTAATAGATATGACACAAAATCGGTACACCCGGTCTACCACAATTGTATCCCCCACTAGAGTCGACACACAAACAGCTGAAATCAAGGGCTCATGGAGCATAACCAAGAATTGTGCAAAATACGATGAAACATATGAATACGTAGAACCAGGATCAAATAATACCGAAGCATCTTGGTGGCAGACTGAAATAATACATGTAATCACTGCATCTGAACCTACGGCATCTGGTCTGGATGGAAGTGCATAGAAACGGGCTTGTCCTCCACCTGATCGACCTCCCCCTCAAGGGCGGCCTCTGCCTGACTAACCTCCACCCCTGACTGCTTGGGCGGGTGATGTATAAACTGGTGCTGAAGCTGGAGGCTGGCTCCTCTGCTGATATGAACTACCAGAAAAGCGGGGACAATACCTCTTGATGTGACCTAGATCCCCACACTCGAAGCAACCCCTCTCAGCAAAAGACGGTGGGTACTGAAGGGAAGCCCTGAACCAGAGTAGCTGCTAGAAGAGCCATGTGCTGAAGAACCCTGAACTAACTGTGGCCTGGATCCGCTATGGGCTGGAAGTGCACTGAATGATGAATGGCCTGGATGAGAACTACGAGGTCCGTGTCCAGATGAAGTACCACTGTAAACTGGACGAGTTGGCTGATGAGGTGTGAATGGACGACCTCTACTATACTGAGTCTGACCTCCCGAGTGAAAACCACCATAACTGCCAGATCCTCGAGGCCTCTTGGCCTCCCTCTCAACCCGCTCCTGGCGGCGCACTAACTCAATCTCCCTGGCTATGTCAACTACCTCCTCAAAAGAACCTCAGACACCCTCTCCCTGGATAAAAATATCCGTAACTGATAAGTAAGACCATCAACAAACCTTCGGATCCTCTCTCTGTCTGTGGGAACTAGCAAGATGGCATGACAGCCTAACTCAGAGAACCTCATCTCATACTGCAATACGGTCATGTCATCCTGACGCAACTACTGGAACTCCCTGCGCAGCTCCTCTCTGCGAGACTGTGGTATATACTTCTCCAAAAAGAGAATGGAGAACTGGTGCCACTTAAGGGGTGCTGCATCAGTGGGTCTACGCCTCTCATAGGCATCCCACCAAGCAAGTGCAGCTCCTGAAAACTGAAAAGTAGTGAATGGAACCCTACTGGCCTCTAATATCCATGTTGTGCGTAGTATCCCCTGACACTTGTCCAAGAGGTCCTGGGCATCCTCGCCCTCTATACCACTAAAAATGGGAGGCTGGAGTCTACTGAACCTCTCCAACCTACGCTGCTCATCATCAACTAAAGCTGGGACCACATAATCCTGTACCGGAGCAATAGGCTGCACTAGAACTGCCCCAGGTTTCTGAAGTCCCTGGGTGACCTGCTCAGGTGTCCGGGCAGCTGGAGTCTGAATGCCTCCACCATCCTGAGAAGTAGTAGCAGTAGTGGACATCGTAACGGCATGTGCCAAGCTGGTGCACACCGTCGAAGTCTGAGTTAGGGTCTCCTGAAGTCTCGGAATCACAATGGGCACTGCTGGTGCCTGAGCCTGCCCCGCTGGAATCTCAGGTGCGGGGACCTGATCCTGAGCAACGGGAGGGTCCACAGGTTCTACTCCGGCTGCTGTGCGGACTGCACCCCTCCCTCTTCCACGGCCTCGGCCTCTAGCTGGTCCTGCTGGTGTCTGATTACCACTACCGGTAGCACGAGTCCTCACCATATGTGAGAGAATGAAAACAACAGAAGTTTAGTTCCCTAGTTCAACAGAGTCGCACGATAGAATTCAAAATGTGGAATTTTCTTAAGGGTTCTGTAGCCTCTCGAAGATTAGTATAGACATCTCCGTACCGATCCGCAAGACTCTGCTAAACCTGCTCATGACTGGTGAGACCTATTCAACCTAGAGCTCTGATACCAACTTGTCATGACCCAATTTTGGAGACGTGATGGCGCCAGTCGTGGAACCAGGCCAGCCACCTAACTATAACAGTTCTAGGTTCGATTATTGGAGAAAATGCTCATTTTTAATAAATTCAAATCAATAGTAGTAGAAATTCACAAATTGGGAAACAATTTAAGGAAGGAAAACAAAATTTCAAATACTACAGCCTCGGATCCGGTGTCACGCAGTCATGAGCTGCTAATACATAAATAAGACCCAAAAGAAGGGAAAATGATCAACATAGTCCAAAAGTAATACGACAGGTAGAATAAGAGAAGAGGTGACGAGATCACGGTCGCCAGCTGCTACCTTGTCAACTCAGATGAAACTGATGCGACTCACTTACCAGAGCTGGATCTCAATGTACCTGGATCTACACACAAGGTGCAGGGTATAACGTGAGTACACCAACTAAGTAAGTAACGAAAACAACCTATGGGCTGAGAGGTAGTGACGGACTAAACCTCCAGTAGTTATGAACAACAACATATAACATGATCATGACAGTAATATAGTAAGAATTAGGCCCAATGCACCAAGTTATGTCTGTGTCTTTGCATAAGTTCATGTAAAAATCAGAAAATGATATGTACCCAGTACCCAAACCCTCATAAGGAAGTCCACTCAGTACCAAGATTGGCCATGAAGCCCAGGGAAGGTCCATCCCAGAGTATAGATAAACACAGTGACATAGTCACTCAGTACTGAGGAAAAAGGCCAATACAACCCCAAGGAGAAGATCCATCTCCGGAACAAACACCACGGAGAAGATCCATCTCCGAAACATATCGCTCGGACAAGATCTATGTCCAGGGAAGATCCATCCCTCAATATATGTGCGCTCACTAGGGGTGTAAAAACTCCGGAGGGGCTCCTATAAGCCCAAGCGCTATATCAAACCAACGAAGGTATGATTCAAGGATCATTGCGGTGTGCAATCCGATCTCATAACTGTCTCAAAAATCCGGCTCTAGGCCTCACTCAGTCAATACTTTCAAGTCTCACTCACAATGCTCTCAAATATGTATAATTTAGCCCAAAAAATGATAATGCAATATAACTAACAACTGTTGAGACTGAGGCATTAAGATGTATGCTACAACAGGACTGAGTGCATGATAGTAAATAACTACAGATAGAGACAACAACAGTTGACCGTTTCAGTCTAAACACATTGGCATGAAGCCTTAGCAATTACACTTATCATGATTTCTAATATGTTCAGGGAAATCTCCACCTTCTCAGTACAAGTATCAGTGTGAAACAACCATTAGACAATGCCATGGGATGATCCAGGCCACAACAACCGGTATACGCCCACATGCCCGTCACTTGGCAAGTGCGTCACCTTAGTTAACAGCAAATATCAGGTAACTTGGGGTTTCGAACCCTCAGCTCCAAGGTAGAAGATGTTACTTACCTCAAAACCGGCTAAAACACTACTCCACAGTGCCCTTGCCTCAAAATTCGGCCTCCGATTGCTCAAAATCTACCAACAATCAGGTGTATATCATTATAATATGCTAAAGAATGAATCACAATCGAAATCTATCAAAAATACTCAAAATCCCGAAATTGATCAAACCAGACCCCTCGGGCCCACATATCAGAACTCAATAAAATTTACACCACAAGAAACCTCGTCCTCCCACAAGTTCATACATACCAAGAACACAGAAATCAGAGTCCAAATGACCCCTCAAATCCCCATTTCAAAGCCTCTTAATCCCAAGCCCTAACTACCTATTTTCACTGATTTTTCCCAAATTTCCCATCATTAATCCGACCTTTAATAATGCATTAACGAGTTTAGAGTCCAAAAATCTTACCTCCGCGAAGCACTATCGAATTCCCTCTTCAAAAACCCTTCAAAAGCTTCAAACCGGGATGAAATATTGAGAAAGATGGCTAAAATTCGCGAAGGCTGGTTTTTATATTTTCTTTCCAGGGATCTCGCACCTACGACCACTTACTCACACCTGCGGATTCACAGGTGCGATGCTCCTTCCGCTATTTCTAAACATCAATGGCACCCCGATTTTTAACACTTTGTGCCCAGAAAACTTGGGATTATTCCAAGCCCTAGGTTTTTGAGAAAATAATTGAAAAAAAGAAGAGGAAGAGGAAGGAGAAAATTCAAGGGTTTAGCAAGTTTACCTGATTTTTGCTCTTAGAAGTGAAGATTTGAGAGTTGGAAGGTTGCGAGAACTAAATCGACTATTTCTTTGAGGTCTCAAACGTGAATTTTCAGTTTCTCTGCAAAAAAATAAATCGTCCAGGCCAATAAAGCCTTCAGGTTTAGCATTTGCGATGCCCAGTTCACAAATGCGAACCTCCCCAGGAAACTGCACATCTCGCACATGCGAACTAGAGTTCGCAAATGCAAACTCCATTTCAAAAAAAAAATGTTTTCTTTAAAAAAAGATAAAATAAGAATAAAATAACATTTATAAAAAAATATTTTATAATAATAAGGATAACAATAATAATAGAATTTTAAGGAAATAATAATAAAATAATCCTTACACTAAACAATTCTAATTGTTCGAACGACTAATTATTTGAGGAATAATGGAGTGCTTTGACCAAGCACCATATTTAACGACATGGCACGACTTGAATTAAATTTTACCAATTGTTTCGCCGCTTGGAAAATGGATGTTGGTCACATAAAATTGGATATCAAGCTTGTGACCACGAACAGTGGGAAGGAGATGTTGATTATCAAGTAGAACTTTAATTTCTCCACTTTGCACTCCTCAGTTTTATGTGAGAAATGTCAATTGCCCCATTATTCCTTTCAAATTGTTAATGGTGTGACTTTTGTTCCTCCTCCTCGTAATCTCTTTTGAATCATGTAGTTCAATTTACATATCACCTCACAGGTCTGATGTTGAGAAATGCTTGGAGTGTGACGTCATAGTCTTTCAATAACTCCAATCATCCCCCCTGTCCCTGCTTGTGATTCTTTTTCTTGAATAGGTACCGAAGACTGCAAGGGTCTATGAAAACCTCACCCGGCATACCAAAATTATAGTGCCTCAAATTCATTAATGCATGAACAATTACTATCAAACCTTCGAAATTCAATTCTTCTCGGAATTTTGGTATCCTTTATTTTTCCCCAAAATCAAGTTCAACCATATTTTTTAATTGCACTGGCTGACTCTAAGTCCTCATTTTCTTGGTATCACAAATACTCGTGGAGCCGGTTAGCGAATGTTTAATTCTTGAATTTCCCTAGGTAAAATTCACATTTCCTCGGAATGGACTCTCCTTGAACTCCTTTCACATTTTCAAATGATGGACATAATAAGCCTCAATCGACGATTTCTAAGAAATCATCCAATATTCTCCAACGGGTAAATATCATTCCCCCATTCATTATTGTTCTCCAAAAATAAAGGAATTTTCTTCAATATGGGTGTAGTAGAGAGATAAGCCATTGAAACAACTACTTGGGAGTCCGAGACGAATTGGCGGAGTAGTTAACTCCAAAATTAATTACTAAACCAAGTATTCTTCCATGTCCGTTCGAGGACGAATGTTTGTTTAAGAGGGGGAGACTGTCATGACCCAAAGGGTCATATTATTAATTAAAACTCCATTCCAGGCTCCTAGGCCTTCGAACGACTAATTAATTTTCTTAATTTATGTGCGCAGTCCGGCGTGAAACAGGAAAGCTTTTATGTGAAAATACGAGAAATAGAAATTTCTAGAGTTAAAATTTGATTTTAGTTAACTTTGGTCAACATTTTAAATAAATGAACCCGGATCTGTGTTCTGATGATCTCGGGAGGTCTGCATTAAAATATGAGACATGGGCGTATGCCCGAAATTGAATTCCGAGGTCCCTAGCCTTAGAAAATAATTTTTGAAGAAAATTGTTGTGCTGGTTAATTCAAGAAATAAATAAATGGAATAATATGTGAAATTTATGATATCAGGCCCGTATTTTGGGTTTCGTAGCCCGTAACAAGTTTGTTATGTTATTTAAGTCCTATCTGTGAAGTTTCATGAGAATCAGAGTTGATTTGATGTAATTCGCACATCCGGTTGAAAAGTTAGAAAAATTAAGCGTTCTTGAGAAAAAATCATGAGTTTTTAGGTTAAATTCGTAGCTTTGATGCTATGTTAATGATTTGATCGCAAGAGAAGGTCCGTATAATGTTTTTAGACTTGCGTGCATGTATGGGTTGAAGCCCCTAGGGCTTGGGTGAGTTTCGGATAAGTTCAAGCTATGTTGCGCTTGTTTTTTATGCTTCATCGTCGTTTCTTCAAGCATAAAACGACACCACACTAAGCAAATGAACTCCAAATTTAGTTTTTATTGAACCATTAGACCCGTATCGTAATTACAGAGCCATAGGAAAAGAATCAACGAATTTGGACATCGTATGAAGAAGTTATGCCCATTTTAGTGTCAGAAAAATACTGTTGGTGCCGGATGTCGCAAATGCGAACTCCGGGTCCCAAATGCGACATCCGCAGCCTATTAAATGAGATTTTTGACGGGATTTTCACCCATTCTTCAATTCTCTCAAACCCTAAACCTCCAGAGGTGATTTTTGAAAGACCCAAACTTCTCCAAATCATTGGTAAGTGATCTCTAACTAATTTCCTTCAATTCCTAACAACTTTTAACAAGATTTCAACCAATAATCTAGAGTTTTCATGGTAAAAATTGGGATTTTTGAGTAGAACTTAGGAATTTCAAAATTTGTGGAATTGGACCTCGAATGGAGGTCGGATTCTAAAACCAATTGCATACCCGGGCTCGGAGGAGATTGGGTAAACGTGTTTTGGTCCGAACCTCGAGTTTAGACCAAGTGGGTCCAGGGTCGATTTTTGAAATTGAATAGGAAAACTTAGGAAAACCATTGCTTTTCAATAAAGATGATTCCTTTAGGCTATGATTGATAACATTGAACCAATTGTGATTAGATTTGAGCGGATTAGAAGCAAATTCTAAAGGAAAGGCAGTGCAAGAATAGTGAATTGCTTGTGAGATCGAGGTAAGTGTGTGGTCTAACTTTGGCTTGAGGGAATTGGAGTCCCCACTTATTTTCTATGTGAAATGCATGGGTGTGGTGTATAGGTGAGGTGACGAGTATCTATGCACCACCCAAACTCTCAGTTAAGAATGATGTTTTCCTCGTCCCAACTTAATTGATATTTTGTCTAAATTGTTCCATGACTATCTAGCGTTGTTGTCTTGTTGGTTTCATTGTTGATAATATTGAGGAAGTGATGAGGAATACAGTTTAAATGTTTTATGATTGTTGAGGTTTACGTGATTGTGTGATTTCAATTGATTGTTGCCAATTATTGTGGTTAATGTATAAAGAGTATTGGTTGTTTATTGGGTTCCCTTGTGGGACAATTGATTGAGAAGTTTGGT